>CAKOAT010928486.1:120847-141014 GCA_932364175.1 Eruca vesicaria subsp. sativa
GGGGGGGGGGGGGGGGGAGTGGCTGAGTATACGAGTATTCGTATACTCCCAAATTTATTTTTTTAAAAAAACTTTCGCTTTGTGACAGCTACTTAAGAAAAAGTTAGAATATTATAAAAATCTCCGCTTCCATAGTAACAGCTACTTAATCGTTTCTATAAAACTTGCACATCGAAATATTTTCGGAAAGAACCGGCGAGACATCGCCTAGATTCTCAAGAAAAATATCCCCTTAAGTTCGTCCGCGACTATAAACTCGAACGCTCGACGATTGGCCCCGTCGAGCACGCTAGCCGTCCTAAACAAACGCATCGACCTATCGTCCGCATACATCCGACTAGGATAAAATAGCGCGCTATAAAAGAAATCCAAATTTGTGGTCAGCACTTCCAGGCAACTTAGAAATTGTTCCCGGTGAGATGCTCGATTCCAACCATACGAATCGTATAAGCCGAGAACCTATCGCGGATTCTAAATCGGTATGGAGTCAGGTTAAAATCGCAACAGGCAAAACGAAAGCCGACTAGTCATCGCATAGCCTCAACCCGAAAGTAAACCTAGGTCTTGCCCTAAACCCAGCACACTGGTCACTAACGTCTCAAGGCATGAATCGAGATCCTAAAGGCATGTCTCTTTGCCCACATCTAAACACTCGCGAAAATCGAAACCTTCCGAGTTAACGAAACGGACGATTTAAACAAGAGTTAGATGCGAGATGACAACTCGTATTCTACCCTCTACATCTAAAAACGAAACGTGAATTCATACTTAGAAAAAATTTTCTTCTTAGAACGTCCGCAAATACACACCGCCCGGCGATAGGGATTCAAAGCCACCAACGGCCAGTCCCGGAAAAACAACAACGAAATCATAAAAGCAATAACATCACACATTGAAGTCATCAAACGCGGACTGATCAACTTCACCCTCTGCATCCGAAATCCCAGGTCCAAAACTCGAGAATCGTTTTATAAAACTTGAGAATCGTTTTATAAGACTCGAAGAATCGTTTCATAAAACTCAAAGAATCGTTTTATAAAAGTCGAAAATCGTTTTATAAAACTCGAGAATCGTTTTATAAAACTCGAAGAATCGTTTTATAAAACTCAAAGAATCGTTTTCTAAAACTCGAGAATCGTTTTATAAAACTCGAGAATCGTTTTATAAAACTCGAAGAATCATTTTATAAACTCAAAGAATCGTTTTATAAAGCTCAAGAATCGTTTTATAAAACCCGAAGAATCATTTTATAAAACTCAAAGAATCGTTTTATAAAACTCGAGAATCATTTTATAAAACTCGAAGAATCGTTTTATAAAACTCAAAGAATCGTTTTATAAAGCTCAAGAATAGTTTTATAAAACCCGAAGAATCGTTTTATAAAACTCGAAGAATCGTTTTATAAAACTCGAAGGATCATTTTATAAACTCAAAGAATCGTTTTATAAAGCTCGAGAATCGTTTTATAAAACTCGAAGAATCATTTTATAAACTCAAAGAATCGTTTTATAAAGCTCAAGAATCGTTTTATAAAACCCGAAGAATCATTTTATAAAACTCAAAGAATCGTTTTATAAAACTCGAGAATCGTTTTATAAAACTCGAAGAATCATTTTATAAAACTCAAAGAATCGTTTTATAAAGCTCAAGAATCGTTTTATAAAACCCGAAGAATCGTTTTATAAAACTCGAAGAATCGTTTTATAAAACTCGAAGGACCGTTTTACAAAACCGCGAAAAACCGAAACCGCCGTAAAACACGAACTAACTTCATCCCGGCTAGTTCGCCCAAAGGCGAACTAAGCCAAGCCGGCTTAGTTCGCCGGTGGGCGAACTAGCCTCATCCCGGCTAGTTCGCCCAACTGGGAACTAAGCCATGACCGGTTTAGTTCGCCGTTGGCGAACTAGCCCTGTCTCAGCTAGTTCGCCCAACGGAGAACTAAGCCAAGCCGGCTTCGCTTGCCCAACGGCGAACTAGGCCATGACCGGCTTAGTTCGCCGTTGGGCGAACTAGCCACGTCCCGGCTAGTTTGCCGTTGGGCGAACTAGAAGCTTCCTGGTAAGTCCACCGGCCGGGAAGTCGGACCGGTCCGGCTCGGTTCGCCGTACGTCGAATCGACCATCCCGAGCCTCGATCTCCCGTATCTCCGTTTCAGTGCTTACGACCTTCGACATGGTCGTGCTCCGAACCATGTTCAAAATGTCTCCCATTTCGTCTCGATCTGACCTATCGTTCGAGTTTTACGATAAAAACCGTAAAACTTTGTTTTCTCGGAAAGAACTCAAGGAAATCATTTAAAACGGCAACGGTTATATGAAACACCAAACATTGCCTAAACTATACAATTTCTTCGATATTCTTCGTTAAAATCATAAAAAACGTCGAGAAAATTGTAAAAACGGCATCAGATCAGGAAACGGTCTTGTATAAAGTCGTAAAACGGATTTTATCGTAAAACGGCCCGAAAGGTCCTAAAACATGATAAAAACCCATCTCGCGACATTAATGAAATCTAACCCGAAGATACGATAACGTTTTGATGGTTTACTCGCAGAAGGAAGATAAATGTCAAGTTTGAAGACAAAAGGCAAGTTTGAAGATAAATAGAAGATTTCCGCGGGAGAAAAGGAAGGATCAAGAGAAGTGGAAAATTCTCGATAAACTCGAATTCGGGCGAAATGGAAAGACTAAAACCACCTAAGAGGGAGTATATAAGCAAGAGGCAAAAGGCAGAAGCTGGGACACGATTTTCAGAGCTTTCACCACCAAATTTAGCATTTAGGAATATTTTCGTTTTCTGTTAGCGAGCTGCGTCTCAACTAGGGTTTTTGGTCTTAGACTTCTAGAGTTAGGGATTTCGCCGACGGCTCACGCAGCTAAGGCCACTCTCGTTGTAGCAGTTCTTACACCGATTCGGAATAAAAACCTTCTTGCTCTCTATTTCTGTTCATTCATACTTTAATTTTAAGTTCATCGTTTTTCTTAATTCTCGTTGTGCGAATCTGCAGATAGCCGGGTCCTCTGGAAACTTAGGGTTTGCTCGAAGTTTCCTTATTTACGATTTATTGATCGTAAGTGAATTTCAGTTCCCACAGTTTGGCGCTAGAAGGAGGGGGGGGTCGGATCTATCTTACACTGAAGCCGCAACATGTCCAACAAAGAAACGGTGACTGGTGACAACCAAACTCGCAACGAACGCGACAACGTTGAAACACCACCACCACAAGATGCGTCCGCGGCCCTCGCTACAAACGCTAACGCCGAGACCATCGAAAACATGCTTTCCGAGTTTAACAAAAAATCGGAAGAGCAGGAAAAGCTCATTGGCTCGCTCGCGAAACGGGTTGAAACCCTAACTGCGAAAACCCGAGCAATTGGCCTCGCGGAACTACTTAGATCCGCGGAAGGAGGCTCGATTTCGGCGCTCCTACGGATCGTCTCAGAACCGAGCAGGGTAACTTACCGGAGAAGGATTCCGGAAAAGATAACCCTGACGCAACGCTAAACGAATCGGAGAAACCTCCTACTCGCGAACGAGAGACCGAGGGCGACGACATCGAAAGGGTTAACCTGGAGACAAGCGACCAGGCCGATTCATCGGACGAAAAATCAATAAGATCTTCGATATTGATGTCATCGTCAAACGCTCGACCACGACCAATCGGAACTTCTCTGTCGTCACCCATGCGGTCCTGAACAAAGGAATACAACTCTCCTCCACTGATGCGCTATGAATTTTGACATAAAAGAATCGATCAGTCCAATCGTGATCTTCGAGGCAAGCCCGCCAATAACCGTCATATCTCGCCGAGGGGCCAGGTAAACGCCGCCCCCTCTTCCTTTGAATTTCAACATAGCCGAAAGATAGTCCGCGTTAAGGGACATTCCGCGTTCGTAGCCTAATATCAAGATCCCAACAAGGTGCTGCAATCCACTAGGACGTAGCTGGCTGAACGGAACACCAAACCTATCTAAGAACTCGACGATGGCTCGAGGAATAGGGAACCACAGCTGACAGTTTAATAGAAAGGTTTCGTAGCATGAAAAATGGCCCAGAGGTGGATTCTCGACATCCTGACCTTGGACGGGGAGGTGAAACTGTACCGACTCAAGGATCGCACTGAGATTCTTCAAATCTCTGAGAGAGTCAATAGTGCTCGCGCTGGGTTCGGTCGTTTTCTTCCGAAGTCTATCCTTCTTCGGAACCCAGGAACTCGTAGGCGGCACCGCGGTGGCCTTCAAAGCCGAATAGTATTCCGAAAACTCTGTCTCGGTCGTGGAAAAACGCCGAATGATCGGCCTGGGAAAGAAGCAACCGCCAGGCACATTAAGGTCACTCGGATCGAAGATCGATGCATGAGCATGATCTGAAGCTCTCCATTCAGACAACATGATAGACGATCGCAGAAAAATAAAAGATCCAAAGGTTGAAGTAGAGAGAGAGCTTCTCGAAACTTAGGCAAGTTGTGGAGAAATGAGTGAAGAACTTGAACAACTCACTCCATATACTTATAAGAAAAAATGTACTATTCACCTTTGGACTTTTGGCCATTAAAGTTCCGCCTAATTCTACCAAACTCGCCAAACAAGCTCGATCCGCTCGCAAGAACTCAACGATTCTTACGAAACTGGGGGCTAACTGTTGGGGTCAAAATTGGTAAGACGGAATCAACGGCCAAAACTCCCTGTAGAAATATAAAAGAAATCATTTTATAAAACCCAAAGAATCGTTATTTAAAACTCGAAGAATCGTTTTATAAAACTCGAAGGATCGTTTTATAAAACTCGAGAATCGTTTTATAAAACTTAAGAATCGTTTTATAAAACTCGAAGAATCGTTTCGTAAAACTCGAGAATCGTTTTATAAAACTTGAGAATCGTTTTATAAGACTCGAAGAATCGTTTCATAAAACTCAAAGAATCGTTTTATAAATGTCGAAAACCGTTTTATAAAACTCGAGAATCGTTTTATAAAACTCGAAGAATCATTTTATAAAACTCAAAGAATCGTTTTCTAAAACTCGAGAATCGTTTTATAAAACTCGAGAATCGTTTTATAAAACTCGAAGAATCATTTTATAAAACTCAAAGAATCGTTTTATAAAGCTCAAGAATCGTTTTATAAAACCCGAAGAATCATTTTATAAATCTCAAAGAATCGTTTTATAAAACTCGAGAATCGTTTTATAAAACTCGAAGAATCGTTTTATGAAACTCAAAGAATCGTTTTATAAAGCTCAAGAATCGTTTTATAAAACCCGAAGAATCGTTTTATAAAACTCGAAGAATCGTTTTATAAAACTCGAAGGACCGTTTTACAAAACCGCGAAAAACCGAAACCGCCGTAAAACACGAACTAGCTTCGTCCCGGCTAGTTCGCCCAAAGGCGAACTAAGCCAAGCCGGCTTAGTTCACCGGTGGGCGAACTAGCCTCATCCCGGCTAGTTCGCCCAACGGCGAACTAAGCCATGACCGGTTTAGTTCGCCGTTGGCGAACTAGCCCTGTCTCGGCTAGTTCGCCCAACGGAGAACTAAGCCAAACCGGCTTAGCTTGCCCAACGGCGACTAGGCCATGACCGGCTTAGTTCGCCGTTGGGCGAACTAGCCACGTCCCGGCTAGTTTGCCGTTGGGCGAACTAGAAGCTTCCTGGTAAGTCCACCGGCCGGGAAGTCGGACCGGTCCGGCTCGGTTCGCCGTACGTCGAATCGACCATCCCGAGCCTCGATCTCCCGTATCTCCGATTCAGTGCTTACGACCTTCGACACGGTCGTGCTCCGAACCATGTTCAAAATGTCTCCCGTTTCGTCTCGATATGACCTATCGTTCGAGTTTTACGATAAAAACCGTAAAACTTTGTTTTCTCGGAAAGAACTCAAGGAAATCATTTAAAACGGCGACGGCTATATGAAACACCAAACATTGCCTAAACTATACGATTTATTCAATATTTTTCTTTAAAATCATAAAAAACGCGTTTTTAATAAAAAACGTCGAGAAAATTGTAAAAACGGCATCGGATCAGGAAACGGTTTTGTATAAAGTCGTAAAACGGATTTTATCGTAAAACGGCCCGAAAGGTCCTAAAACATGATAAAAACCCATCTCGCGACATTAATGAAATCTAACCCGAAGATACGATAACGTTTTGATGGTTTACTCGCAGAAGGAAGATAAATGTCAAGTTTGAAGACAAAAGGCAAGTTTGAAGATAAATAGAAGATTTCCGCGGGAGAAAAGGAAGGATCAAGAGAAATGGAAAATTCTCGATAAACTCGAATTCGGGCGAAATGGAAAGACTAAAACCACCTAAGAGGGAGTATATAAGCAAGAGGCAAAAGGCAGAAGCTGGGACACGATTTTCAGAGCTTTCACCACCAAATTTAGCATTTAGGAATATTTTCGTTTTCTGTTAGCGAGCTGCGTCTCAACTAGGGTTTTTGGTCTTAGACTTCTAGAGTTAGGGATTTCGCCGACGGCTCACGCAGCTAAGGCCACTCTCGTTGTAGCAGTTCTTACACCGATTCGGAATAAAAACCTTCTTGCTCTCTATTTCTGTTCATTCATACTTTAATTTTAAGTTCATCGTTTTTCTTAATTCTCGTTGTGCGAATCTGCAGATAGCCGGGTCCTCTGGAAACTTAGGGTTTGCTCGAAGTTTCCTTATTTACGATTTATTGATCGTAAGTGAATTTCAGTTCCCACAGTTTGGCGCTAGAAGGAGGGGGGGGGGTCGGATCTATCTTACACTGAAGCCGCAACATGTCCAACAAAGAAACGGTGACTGGTGACAACCAAACTCGCAACGAACGCGACAACGTTGAAACACCACCACCACAAGATGCGTCCGCGGCCCTCGCTACAAACGCTAACGCCGAGACCATCAAAAACATGCTTTCCGAGTTTAACAAAAAATCGGAAGAGCAGGAAAAGCTCATTGGCTCGCTCGCGAAACGGGTTGAAACCCTAACTGCGAAAACCCGAGCAATTCGCCCCCGCGGAACTACTTAGATCCGCCGAAGGAGGCTCGATTTCGGCGCTCCTACAGATCGTCTCAGAACCGAGCAGGGTAACTTACCGGAGAAGGATTCCGGAAAAGATAACCCTGACGCAACGCTAAACGAATCGGAGAAACCTCCTACTCGCGAACGAGAGACCGAGGGCGACGGCATCGAAAGGGTTAACCTGGAGACAAGCGACCAGGCCGATTCATCGGACGAAAAATCAATAAGATCTTCGATATTGATGTCATCGTCAAACGCTCGACCACGACCAATCGGAACTTCTCTGTCGTCACCCATGCGGTCCTGAACAAAGGAATACAACTCTCCTCCACTGTTGCGCTATGAATTTTGACATAAAAGAATCGATCAGTCCAATCGTGATCATTCTAGGCAAGCCCGCCAATAACCGTCATATCTCGCCGAGGGGCCAGGTAAACGCCGCCCCCTCTTCCTTTGAATTTCAACATAGCCGAAAGATAGTCCGCGTTAAGGGACATTCCGCGTTCGTAGCCTAATATCAAGATCCCAACAAGGTGCTGCAATCCACTAGGACGTAGCTGGCTGAACGGAACACCAAACCTATCTAAGAACTCGACGATGGCTCGAGGAATAGGGAACCACAGCTGACAGTTTAATAGAAAGGTTTCGTAGCATGAAAAATGGCCCAGAGGTGGATTCTCGACATCCTGACCTTGGACGGGGAGGTGAAACTGTACCGACTCAAGGATCGCACTGAGATTCTTCAAATCTCTGAGAGAGTCAATAGTGCTCGCGCTGGGTTCGGTCGTTTTCTTCCGAAGTCTATCCTTCTTCGGAACCCATGAACTCGTAGGCGGCACCGCGGTGGCCTTCAAAGCCGAATAGTATTCCGAAAACTCTGTCTCGGTCGTGGAAAAACGCCGAATGATCGGCCTGGGAAAGAAGCAACCGCCAGGCACATTAAGGTCACTCGGATCGAAGATCGATGCATGAGCATGATCTGAAGCTCTCCATTCAGACGACATGATAGACGATCGCAGAAAAATAAAAGATCCAAAGGAAGAAGTAGAGAGAGAGCTTCTCGAAACTTAGTCAAGTTGTGGAGAAATTAGTGAAGAACTTGAACAACTCACTCCATATACTTATAAGAAAAAATGTACTATTCACCTTTGGACTTTTGGCCATTAAAGTTCCGCCTAATTCTACCAAACTCGCCAAACAAGCTCGATCCGCTCGCAAGAACTCACCGATTCTTACGAAGCTGGGGGGCTAACTGTTGGGGTCAAAATCGGTACGACGGAATCAACGGCCAAAACTCCCTGTAGAAATATAAAAGAAATCATTTTATAAAACTCAAAGAATCGTTATATAAAACTCGAAGAATCGTTTTATAAAACTCGAAGGATCGTTTTATAAAACTTGAGAATCGTTTTATAAAACTTGAGAATCGTTTTATAAAACTCGAAGAATCGTTTCGTAAAACTCGAGAATCGTTTTATAAAACTTGAGAATCGTTTTATAAGACTCGAAGAATCGTTTCATAAAACTCAAAGAATCGTTTTATAAAAGTCGAAAATCGTTTTATAAAACTCGAGAATCGTTTTATAAAACTCGAAGAATCATTTTATAAAACTCAAAGAATCGTTTTCTAAAACTCGAGAATCGTTTTATAAAACTCGAGAATCGTTTTATAAAACTCGAAGAATCATTTTATAAAACTCAAAGAATCGTTTTATAAAGCTCAAGAATCGTTTTATAAAACCCGAAGAATCATTTTATAAAACTCAAAGAATCGTTTTATAAAATTCGAGAATCGTTTTATAAAACTCGAAGAATCGTTTTATAAAACTCAAAGAATCGTTTTATAAAGCTCAAGAATCGTTTTATAAAACCCGAAGAATCGTTTTATAAAACTCGAAGAATCGTTTTATAAAACTCGAAGGACCGTTTTACAAAACCGCGAAAAACCGAAACCTCCGTAAAACACGAACTAGCTTCGTCCCGGCTAGTTCGCCCAAAGGCAAACTAAGCCATGCCGGCTTAGTTCGCCGGTGGGCGAACTAGCCTCATCCCGGCTTGTTCGCCCAACGGCGAACTAAGCCATGACCGGTTTAGTTCGCCGTTGGCGAACTAGCCCTGTCTCGGCTAGTTCGCCCAACGGAGAACTAAGCCAAGCCGGCTTAGCTTGCCCAACGGCGAACTAGGCCATGACCGGCTTAGTTCGCCGTTGGGCGAACTAGCCACGTCCCGGCTAGTTTGCCGTTGGGCGAACTAGAAGCTTCCTGGTAAGTCCACCGGCCGGGAAGTCGGACCGGTCCGGCTTGGTTTGCCGTACGTCGAATCGACCATCCCGGGCCTCGATCTCCCGTATCTCCGATTCAGTGCTTACGACCTTCGACACGGTCGTGCTCCGAACCATGTTCAAAATGTCTCCCGTTTCGTCTCAATCTGACCTATCGTTCGAGTTTTACGATAAAAACCGTAAAACTTTGTTTTCTCGGAAAGAACTCAAGGAAATCATTTAAAACGGCAACGGTTATATGAAACACCAAACATTGCCTAAACTATACGATTTATTCGATATTTTTCGTTAAAATCATAAAAAACGCGTTTTTAATAAAAAACGTCGAGAAAATTGTAAAAACGGCTTGGATCAGGAAACGGTCTTGTATAAAGTCGTAAAACGGATTTTATCGTAAAACGGCCCGAAAGGTCCTAAAACATGATAAAAATCCATCTCGCGACATTAACGAAATCTAACCCGAAGATACGATAACGTTTTGATGGTTTACTCGCAGAAGGAAGATAAATGTCAAGTTTGAAGACAAAAGGCAAGTTTGAAGATAAAAAGAAGATTTACGCGGGAGAAAAGGAAGGATCAAGAGAAATGGAAAATTCTCGATAAACTCAAATTCGGGCGAAATGGAAAGACTAAAACCACCTAAGAGGGAGTATATAAGCAAGAGGCAAAAGGCAGAAGCTGGGACACGATTTTCAGAGCTTTCACCACCAAATTTAGCATTTAGGAATATTTTCGTTTCCTGTTAGCGAGCTGCGTCTCAACTAGGGTTTTTGGTCTTAGACTTCTAGAGTTAGGGATTTCGCCGACGGCTCACGCAGCTAAGGCCACTCTCGTTGTAGCAGTTCTTACACCGATTCGGAATAAAAACCTTCTTGCTCTCTATTTCTGTTCATTCATACTTTAATTTTAAGTTCATCGTTATTCTTAATTCTCATTGTGCGGTTCTGCAGATAGCCGGGTCCTCTGGAAACTTAGGGTTTGCTCGAAGTTTCCTTATTTACGATTTATTGATCGTAAGTGAATTTCAGTTCCCACAGTTTGGCGCTAGAAGGAGGGGGGGGGGTCGGATCTATCTTACACCGAAGCCGCAACATGTCCAACAAAGAAACGGTGACTGGTGACAACCAAACTCGCAACGAACGCGACAACGTTGAAACACCACCACCACAAGATGCGTCCGCGGCCAACGCTACAAACGCTAACGCCGAGACCATCGAAAACATGCTTTCCGAGTTTAACAAAAAATCGGAAGAGCAGGAAAAGCTCATTGGCTCGCTCGCGAAACGGGTTGAAACCCTAACTGCAAAAACCCGAGCAATTCGCCCCCGCGGAACTACTTAGATCCGCGGAAGGAGGCTCGATTTCGGCGCTCCTACGGATCGTCTCAGAACCGAGCAGGGTAACTTACCGGAGAAGGATTCCGGAAAAGATAACCCTGGCGCAACGCTAAACGAATCGGAGAAACCTCCTACTCGCGAACGAGAGACCGAGGGCGACGGCATCGAAAGGGTTAACCTGGAGACAAGCGACCAGGCCGATTCATCGGACGAAAAATCAATAAGATCTTCGATATTGATGTCATCGTCAAACGCTCGACCACGACCAATCGGAACTTCTCTGTCGTCACCCATGCGGTCCTGAACAAAGGAATACAACTCTCCTCCACTGATGCGCTATGAATTTTGACATAAAAGAATCGATCAGTCCAATCGTGATCATTCGAGGCAAGCCCGCCAATAACCGTCATATCTCGCCGAGGGGCCAGGTAAACACCGCCCCCTCTTCCTTTGAATGTCAACATAGCCGAAAGATAGTCCGCGTTAAGGGACATTCCGCGTTCGTAGCCTAATATCAAGATCCCAACAAGGTGCTGCAATCCACTAGGACGTAGCTGGCTGAACGGAACACCAAACCTATCTAAGAACTCAATGATGGCTCGAGGAATAGGGAACCACAACTGACAGTTTAATAGAAAGGTTTCGTAGCATGAAAAATGGCCCAGAGGTGGATTCTCGACATCCTGACCTTGGACGGGGAGGTGAAACTGTACCGACTCAGGGATCGCACTGAGATTCTTCAAATCTCTGAGAGAGTCAATAGTGCTCGCACTGGGTTCGTTCGTTTTCTTACGAAGTCTATCCTTCTTCGGAACCCAGGAATTCGTAGGCGGCACCGCGGTGGCCTTCAAAGCCGAATAGTATTCTGAAAACTCTGTCTCGGTCGTGGAAAAACGCCGAATGATCGGCCTGGGAAAGAAGAAACCGCCAGGCACATTAAGGTCACTCGGATCGAAGATCGATGCATGAGCATGATCTGAAGCTCTCCATTCAGACGACATGATAGACGATCGCAGAAAAATAAAAGATCCAAAGGAAGAAGTAGAGAGAGAGCTTCTCGAAACTTAGGCAAGTTGTGGAGAAATGAGTGAAGAACTTGAACAACTCACTCCATATACTTATAAGAAAAAATTTACTATTCACCTTTGGACTTTTGGCCATTAAAGTTCCGCCTAATTCTACCAAACTCGCCAAACAAGCTCGATCCGCTCGCAAGAACGCAACGATTCTTACGAACTGGGGGGCTAACTGTTGGGGTCAAAATTGGTACGACGGAATCAACGGACAAAACTCCCTGTAGAAATATAAAAGAAATCATTTTATAAAACTCAAAGAATCGTTTTATAAAACTCGAAGAATCGTTTTATAAAACTCGAAGGATCGTTTTATAAAACTCGAAGGATCGTATTATAAAACTCGAAGGATCGTTTTATAAAACTCGAGAATCGTTTTATAAAACTCGAGAATCGTTTTATAAAACTTGAGAATCGTTTTATAAAACTCGAAGAATTGTTTTATAAAACTCTAAGAATCGTTTTATAAAACTTGAGAATCGTTTCACAAGACTCGAAGAATCGTTTCATAAAACTCAAAGAATCGTTTTATAAAAGTCGAAAATCGTTTTATAAAACTCGAGAATCGTTTTATAAAACTCAAAGAATCGTTTTATAAAACTCAAAGAATCGTTTTCTAAAACTCGAGAATCGTTTTATAAAACTCGAAGAATCGTTTTATAAAACTCAAAGAATCATTTTATAAAGCTCAAGAATCTTTTTATAAAACCCGAAGAATCATTTTATAAAAATCAAAGAATCGTTTTTATAAAACTCGAGAATCGTTTTATAAAACTCGAAGAATCGTTTTATTAAACTCAAAGAATCGTTTTATAAAGCTCAAGAATCGTTTTATAAAACCCGAAGAATTGTTTTGTAAAACTCGAAGAATCGTTTTATAAAACTCGAAGGACCGTTTTACAAAACCGCGAAAAACCGAAACCGCCGTAAAACACAAACTAGCTTCATCCCGGCTTAGTTCGCCTTTGGCTAGTTCGCCCAAAGGAGAACTAAGCCAAGCCGGTTTAGTTCGCCGGTGGGCGAATTAGCCTCGTCCCGGCTAGTTCGCCCAACGGCGAACTAAGCCATGACCGGTTTAGTTCGCCGTTGGCGAATTAGCCCCGTCTCGGCTAGTTCGCCCAACGGAGAACTAAGCCAAGCCGGCTTAGCTCGCCCAACGGCGAACTAGGCCATGACCGGCTTAGTTCGCCGTTGGGCGAACTAGCCACGTCCTGGCTAGTTTGCCGTTGGGCGAACTAGAAGCTTCTCGGTCAGTCCACCGGCCGGGAAGTTGGACCGGTCCGGCTCGGTTCGCCGTACGTCTAATTGACCATCCCGAGCCTCGATCTCCCGTATCTCCGATTCAGTGCTTACGACCTTCGACACGGTCGTGCTCCGAACCATGTTCAAAATGTCTCCCGTTTTGTCTCGATCTGACCTATCGTTCGAGTTTTACGATAAAAACCGTAAAACTTTGTTTTCTCGGAAAGAACTCGAGGAAATCATTTAAAACGGCAACGGTTATATGAAACACCAAACATTGCCTAAACTATACGATTTATTCGATATTTTTCGTTAAAATCATAAAAAACGCGTTTTTAATAAAAAACGTCGAGAAAATTGTAAAAACGGCATCGGATCAGGAAACGGTCTTGTATAAAGTCGTAAAACGGATTTTATCGTAAAACGGCCCGAAAGGTCCTAAAACATGATAAAAATCCATCTCGCGACATTAACGAAATCTAACCCGAAGATACGATAACGTTTTGATGGTTTACTCGCAGAAGGAAGATAAATGTCAAGTTTGAAGACAAAAGGCAAGTTTGAAGATAAATAGAAGATTTCCGCGGGAGAAAAGGAAGGATCAAGAGAAATGGAAAATTCTCGATAAACTCGAATTCGGGCGAAATGGAAAGACTAAAACCACCTAAGAGGGAGTATATAAGCAAGAGGCAAAAGGCAGAAGCTGGGATACGATTTTCAGAGCTTTCACCACCAAATTTAGCATTTAGGAATATTTTCGTTTTCTGTTAGCGAGCTGCGTCTCAACTAGGGTTTTTGGTCTTAGACTTCTAGAGTTAGGGATTTCTCCGACGGCTCACGCAGCTAAGGCCACTCTCGTTGTAGCAGTTCTTACACCGTTTCGGAATAAAAACCTTCTTGCTCTCTATTTCTGTTCATTCATACTTTAATTTTAAGTTCATCGCTTTTCCTTAATTCTCGTTGTGCGGTTCTGCAGATAGCCGGGTCCTCTGCCAACCTAGCCTGACATCTATTGCTTGTCTTGGGTCTTGGTATACAAGGGATCGGAATCCTCATGCAAGTCTGGAAGGTAAAAGTCTCAAAAAGTTTGGTTTTTTTCTCTCTTTCCTTTGGCATCCCCAGAATATAAATGATTAAGATGATTTCCTTAGAGGCAGAGGGAGAGGTACATTAACCATGACCCCATTATTCTAAATCAAAGGAATGATCACACATTTTGGAAGCGAGGGAGAGGTACATTACCTATGACCCCACTATTCGCCTACACTTTGTCAAAAAGAGACTACAAAAAATTGAAAAATCAATAAGATGAACATTAGTTGTTCATTGGGATTGACATAAAAGAAAAGAAAGTTTGAGATTCATAGAAGGGGGATAAAGAGAGAAAAGGAACCAGGATGAGAATGCCAGAAACTTGCATGAGTTGAATCCAAGTGTTCTTTGATCGATACTCCCAAGGTAAAGCCTACACCTTTATTTTATGCATAAATGAAATTAGTAGAGGGGATAGACAGACAGGATTGTTTAAGTTGATTGGCTAGATGCATTTGGTTGCTAAGCTAGGATATGGTATAATGTACTTCTGTAGTTAGCAATATGAGATGTGGCTTGCAACAAAGTTGAAGTAATGATTTTAGAGCTAAAGATTTTATTAAATCCCTACTGTTTTTAAAACTTCTTCCAAAATAGACTAATGGTTTGCTTGAGGACAAGCAAAAGGTTAGGTCTGGAGGAGTTGATAGACCATGATTTTGAACCGCTTTTAGCCATGGTTTTGATATGTTTTTATGAGTTTTATATATGTTTTGGAGTCTATTAGGTATGTTTTCAGGTTCAGGAGCACTTTGGAGTAAAATGATGATTTAGGTGCCCTTTTGGAGCTTAAAGGAGAGTTTTCCGAGATGACTATGAAGATCAGATAATGAGGACACATATCGATCGATACACACCCTGTGTGATCGATCGATGACGCTTCTATTGAAGATGAAGTCGAGATACTCCATCGATCGATGTACACCATGTACCATCGATCGATATGATGCGTGGAGAACAAGTTCAACTTGGCCGACTTGAAGCCCAAGTCTTCTCAATATTACAAAAATACCCCTGACGAGTTTTTAACCGAATGGAACTCTTATTTATAGTTTTTTCCATTGTGTTTGGCAAGGTGTGCTTTTACATGATTTTATTGTTTCTAATACCTTTTGATACCTTTTGTACTTGAAAAGCTTTGCACACTTTTCTTGTTACTTTGTTCCATTCTATGAAGTGTTTCTTTTCATCTTAATTTCTTAAAGGTTATAGAATTCTAGATCTAGAGGAAACACACAAAGAGATTTGTTGTTCAAAGAACCAAAAGTTCAGTCCTCTATCTATGAGTTTCTATTATTACCTAGTTGTCATGAATCTCTCAGTTATGTCTGAGTAGATCTCTTTGTTAGATTTAGGGTTCAAATAGTTATGAGGGATTATCCCCAACTATATCCAAATGAACCCTAATGCTTACTCTAGAGTAGCTACCTAGAGTATGATCATGGATGTGATTTTATTTTTTTGACAACACAAGTGTATAATTAGAATTTTACCAAATCATACAAATACATTCATAATTAGGAAAACATAACAAATAACTTAGAACATATTTATTGGGGTATCATAATAAGGATTGTTAGTAAAATTGAGTATTCAAATTAAATGAAAAATAAGATTAAAACAACACCCGTCTTGTTTTAATCTTTGCAGCCACAACGCGTAGGTTGAATATTGGAGAGAAAATAAAAACCTTCCCTCACCGTCTTCCTCTTCCTTCTCCATCCTCTTCTTTTGTATCGTCCTTCGGATCTCTCTCTTTTAATAATTAGGTAACTTATCCTTTATCATCATCATCACAATAATCAGATATTCTCGCGCTTTTAATTTTGTGTATACGGTCGCTTGTTCGACGCGTCGCCTCTGCAACCTTCACCTTCTTGTAGCGCTCAAACTCCTTGAAAGGCCTCCACTGATCAGTCTGTCCGCAAAGCCACTCCCTCATCAACTCCCAGCGAGCAATCATCGTAGCTCCGTGAACCGCTACAATCCTCTCATCTTCAAAATCCTCCTTTTCAGATTTCAGCTCTAATAATTCTCCCTTTAGCCCCTCAACCTCGTATTTGAGAGCAACGTTCTCAGCAGTGGTCAGGGTCCCAACACTTTCCTACTTCTTCAGCTTGATCTGCAGTGATTTGATCTCTTTCTCTCGAGCCAGACCACGATTCTACTCATCACAAAGTTTGGACGCTAAGGCATCAACTTTCTCTCGACTGGAGACCTGCTCTTCTATCATATCTTCAAGATGAGACAAGTGGGATGTTACCTGCAAAAAGCATAGTAAGTAAAAAAAGAGTGTAAGCATTACAAACAGTAAAGGACACGCACCTTCAGGAGACCATGCTGAAGAGACAGAATGGATTTGGAAAGATCTCCCGCAAGGAGGAAGCATGGAATGCCAGGGAACACCCTCTGAATTAGGTCAGCCAATGCTACGGCCAAACCATCTGGAACAGCGCGAGAGGCCCCTGATGTGTTTCCCTCGGCTTTCGTTTTCTTCTTAGAAGCTGAAGGAGTCGCGCTGGCCGGAGTTTTACGCTTGCTGGACAGGAGGAATTGAACCTCATCATCTTCTTGAGCTGCCACCGTGGCCATAAATACCGGTTTCTTGGTAGACAACTTCTCCATCGCTTCGTCGAAAGCCTGCAACGCCTCTTCCCCTGTTGATCGCGACATATTACCTGAAAAGATAAACCCGATCTAATCAGCACGTACTCAGCCGTAACCTGCAAAGCAAGGATGATTTAGGGGACCTACCCCAAATGCTACAACGCTCCAAACCTCCTTGCTCACGAGGAAGTTAACTCTACGACGCTCCTCTTGGAAATCTCTCAAACAAGAGGACTCCGAAGTCTTGGATAAAGGTAATATCGGCCTCCACCACTATGCAGGGGGTGACAAGATATGAATACAAGACCTCTCTCACCCCTAAAACGACATCCTCGAGCTCACATAGGTTCTGAATTGCTATGGGCCAATTCCAAAAGCCCATTTTTTCAAAAGCCCATTTTTTCCTTCCAAAAGATTCAGCTCGAAGGCACAAGGTATCACCTCCTCTGGATCTACGGACCAGTTCGTCTTGCCTCAAATGGCGGGGCCCTAAAACCAAAAAGGATAGATACCTCTATGACTAAAGAGCACGAACCCGCATCATCAACCTCAAAAGGCTCAGGCCCGGAAGATATCCACGGAACACCATTTCACTAAGGGAAACTCGACTTACTTCAGGCTCCAAACAAGGTTCCGACCTAAACGAGGATCTGGAGGATAGGGTGTCTTAGAGCGATGTCTTACCTAAGGGGAATCTACTGAGATAAAGCGACTCCGGTCTACCTATACACACTTTATCCCTTGATTCCATCAGCGAAATCAAGGAATAAGGGGCAAACTGTTGAGAAAAAAATATCCAGGAACCAGATTCCTCCAGCCCCCAGGCTGGGCACCGGCCTCTAGATCCCTGTTCCGAAGGGACACAGGGCCCGGACCCTGCACTCAGGTTTCCCGGGGCCGACCCCTGCTCCAAAGCCGACCCTTTAGTAAAATGGAAGTTCTCCATATAAGGGAACTCTCCCATATTCGCCAATATGGAAGAGTTTAACCTAATGCAAGCCGACATCTACATCTATATAAGGGGAACACAAACCCTAGGATAAGGGATCGACACTTAGAGATAGAGGGACTAGACTTAGGCGGCTAGAATTATGGTTCATACACCAACATTGTAGCCCCCATTCGGATAACCTAATAATATGTCTCCTTTATTGTTTATTGTCTTGTTTTCTCTCTATTTCTCCTCGCTTCATACAAATCATCCTAGCTTCTCTCTACCTTCGTACGAACCTTCTTGTGTTTTGTAGTTATAAAATGACCCTACACAAAAATACCATAACATTCATAACGGTAAGACGCCGAGGTTCACGCACTACTCTCTCTCCTTTTTTCTTTGTTAACCTTTAAACTTATCATCTTTCGTGCAGGTGAGTGGGATTCAAAGCTTCCGTGTGCGGCTCGGACCAGCAAGAAGCGATCGACGCTTTTCACGAGAAAGAAACAGAAGGTTATTAACCAGGCATTGAAGATAAGAGAGTTGCCAGACCTGTCTGCTGAAGTTGAGGCTGACGAGGAGTTGGCAGGGGGACTCATGAATATCCTGGATGGGTTGAACCTATATGGGTCTGACCCTGTGGAACCCACAGCTTCGTCTGTCGGTGAGACATCCAAGACGGGACTTGACCCCTAAATCCCGATTCGAAATAAGCATCGTAAACTGGAATCTCATCAACTCCAGATCTGAGACTCTCTCGAGAGGCCTTGGAGCACGGATAACCACTTCCCCTTGGAGATCGTACTTCCTCCTCCACTCATCGATTTCCTTCTCCCTTATTTTTGAAGGAGGACCAATCAACGAGGATCCTCCAGCCCCAATCTCCTTCTCCACATCGACAGAATCAGACCTAGGGCTCTCTACCAACGAGTCAACAGACGGCGAATGGAACTCTATCGTATTTAGAAGTCTGACCCCTCTCCTAGACCTAACTCTACTTCCTACCGAAGACATGCCTAAGGAACGGTTGGAAGGTCTCGATATTGCTTAACAAAAAAAGGGAAGGAAAAAAGATCGCTACCTGTTCCGAGAGTGAAGAAAATCGTCAGAAATGAGAGATCACCGAAGGAATCGCCGGAAGAAAAGAAGAAAAGAGATGGGAAGATCGAGAGGTGCGAGAGGAGGTAAAGAAGGAAACCCTAAGGGGTGGCCGCAACGCGCTAAGATGAGCGCAAAAATCAAAATGACTATGGGCCAATTCCAAAAGCCCATTTTTTCCTTCCAAAAGATTCAGCTCGAAGGCACAAGGTATCACCTCCTCTGGACCTACGGACCAGTTCGTCTTGCCTCAAATGGCGGGGACCTAAAACCAAAAAGGATAGATACCTCTATGACTAAAGAGCACGAACCCGCATCATCAACCTCAAAAGGCTTGTTGGGCTCAAAATCGGTACGACGGAATCAACGGCCGAAACTTCCCGCAGAAATATAAAAGGAATCGTTTTGTAAAACCCGAAGAATCGTTTTATAAAACTCGAGGATCGTTTCATAAAACTCGAGGACCGTTTTATAAAAATCGAGAATCGTTTTATAAAACCCAAGGATCATTTTATAAAACTCGAGAATCATTTTATAAAACTCGAGGATCGTTTTATAAAATTCGAGAATCGTTTTATAAAACTCAAAGAATCGTTTTATAAAAATCGAGAATCGTTTTATAAAACTCGAAGAATTGTTTTATAAAACTCGAGAATCGTTTTATAAAACTCGAGGATCATTTTATAAAACTCGAGAAGCCGTTTCATAAAACTCAAAGATCGTTTTATTAAACTCGAGAAGCCGTTTTATAAAACTCGAAGATCGTTTTATAAAACTCGAGGGTCGTTTTATAAAACTCGAGAATTGTTTTATAAAACTCGAGGATCATTTTATAAAACTCGAGAAGCAATTTTATAAAACTCGAAGATCGTTTTATAAAACTTGAGGATCGTTTTATAAAACTCGAGGATCGTTTTATAGAACTCGAGAAGCCGTTTTATAAAACTCGAGAGGCTGTTTTATAAAACTCGAAGATCGTTTTATAAAACTCGAGAAGCCGTTTTATAAAACTCGAAGATCGTTTTATAAAACTCGAGAAGCCGTTTGATAAAACTCGAAGATCGTTTTATGAAACTCGAAGAATCGTTTTATAAAACTTGAGAATCGTTTTATAAAACTCGAAGAATCGTTTTATAAAACTCGAAGAATCATTTTATAAAACTCGGAGATACTAGGAGATACTCGACTAGTTCGCTGATGGGCGAACTAGTCCATCTCGACTAGTTCGCCCATTGGCGAACTAGTCCCGTCCCGGCTAGATCGCCATTGGGCGAACTAAGAGGTGCTGACTTTGTCCCACGGGTTCTTTTCGCCTAGTTCGCCATATGGCGACCTAGCCAAGCTGAACTAGCTCGCCGTACGTCGAGCCGACCATCCCGAGCCTCGATCTCCCACATCCTTGATTCAAGGCATACGTCCTTCGACACGATCGTATTCCGAATCACGGTCGAAATGTCTCCCGTTTCGTCTCGATCCGTCCTATCGTTCGAGTTTTACGAT
>CAKOAT010928486.1:142443-164116 GCA_932364175.1 Eruca vesicaria subsp. sativa
AGAATTTAAATGAGAATAAACGAAAACAGAGAGCAAAGAGGTTCTTATTCCGAATCTGCGTAGAACTGGTACAAAAAGAATTGCCGAAAGCGTAAGAACTAGAAAACCCTAATTGAGACGCAGCTCGCTAACAGAAAAACAGAAATATTCCTAAATGCTAGTTTTGGTGGTGAGAGCTCTGAATTTCGTGTGTGTGCTTATGCCCTAGACCTCCTCTTTATATACTCCTCCTTTTGGCTATCCAATCTTTCCATTTCGCCCAGATTTGACTAAATCGGGAATTTTCAATTCTTCTCGATCCTTCCTTTTCTTCTGCGGAAATCTTCTATTACTCTTCAAACCTTCCTTTTATGTTTAAACTTGACTTTTATTTTCTTTCTGCGAGTAAACCGTCAAAACCTTATCAAATCTGCGGGTTAGATTCCGTTAAATCGCGAGATGGGTTTTTATCGCGTTTTAGGTCCTTCCGGGCCGTTTTGCGATAAAAACCGTTTTCCGACTTTTTACGGGATCGTTTCCTGATCTGACGTCGTTTTTAATAAATTTCTCGAGTTAATCGCAAAGTTTTACGATTTACTCGACGTTTTATTAAAAACACGTTTTTTACGACTTACTCGGCGTTTTTACGATTTTAACGAGAAATCTCGAATAAATCGTATAGTTTAGGCAATGTTTGGTGTTTCGTTTAACCGTTGCCGTTTTATACAATTTCCTCGAGTTCTTTCCGAGAAAACGAAGTTTTACGGTTTTTATCGTAAAACTCGAACGGTAAGTCGGATCGAGATGGAACGAGAGATATTTCGGCCGTGGTTTAGAATGCGACCTTGTCGAAAGACGTAAGTTTCGAATCGGGAATACGGGAAATCGAGACGCGGAGTGTCTTGTAGAGAATGCTTTTTAGTTCGCCCATCGGCATACTAAGCCGGGCCCGGCTTAGTACGCCGATGGGCGAACTAAAACATGCATGACTAGTTCGCCCATCGGCGAACTAAGCCGGGTCCGGCTTAGTTCACCGATGGGCGAACTAGTTGCGACTAGTTCGCATTTTACGGGTTTTTCGGTTTTTTTGCGGTTTTTTGCGGTTTTGTAAAACGATTCTCGAGTTTTATAAAACGATCTTCGGATTGCATAAAATGACTTTTGAGTTTTACAAAAACGATTTCTCGAGTTTTATAAAACGATTCTCGAGTTTTATAAAACGATTCTCGAGTTTTATAAAACGATTTCTCGAGTTTTATAAAACGTTTCTCGAGTTTTATAAAACGATTCTCGAGTTTTATAAAACGGTTTCTCGAGTTTTATAAAGTGATTTCTCGAGTCTTATAAAACGATTCTTGAGTTTTATAAAACGGTTTCTCGAGTTTTATAAAGCGATTTCTCGAGTTTTATAAAACGATTCTCAAGTTTTATAAAACGATTCTCGAGTTTTTATAAAATGATCCTCGAGTTTTATTGAACGATTCTCGAGTTTTATAAAACGATTCTCGAGTTTTATAAAACGATTCTCGAGTTTTATAAAACGATTCTCGAGCTTTATAAAACGATTCTCGAGCTTTATAAAACGATTCTCGAGCTTTATAAAACGATTTCTCGAGTTTTATAAAACTGTTCTTTTTGTATTTTTACGGAAAGTTTTGGCTATTAATTCCGTCGTACTGATTTTGACCCCAACAGTTAGCCCCCCAGCTCGTAAGGATCGTGAGCCTTTAGCGTAAGGTTCTTGCGAGTGGTTAACCAGTTTTAGTTAAGTTAGGCGGAATTAATGGTCGGAAAGGTCCGTTGAAAGTGATCTTTCCACTCTCCAGGGAGCGGGAAGTGTTTAAGATTAGGGCCGCGCCTTGTGAAGGCTGCCTACGTACCCTTTTGAGGGGATCAAGCCTTTCGTAGTTCGTTTCGGAGTTAAGGTTCGTATGACCTTTTTCCCGGCAAGACCTTTACGGTCTAGTTATATGTTTATCGAGCACAATGATGTCGATGGCATCTTGACCTTTGCCGGCCTTGAGACTAGTCTAGTAGACCATTTGATCTGGCCGAACGTGGCCGTTATAGTTTTCGGACTGGCCGTGTGCGGCTCTGAGTCCCTGCCGCTTTTGCGGCTTTATTAAAAATCAGTTTGCGTTTTTTAAGAGCGTGCTTTTATTTGTATGAATGTAGCGGGAAGAATATGCTCCCGAGTTTTATAAAACGCGATAAAACGATTCTTCGAGTTTTATAAAACGATTCGTTTTATAAAACGATTCTTCGAGTTTTATAAAACGATTCGTTTTATAAAACGATTCTTCGAGTTTTATAAAACGATTCTAGAGTTTTATGAAACGATTCTCGAGTTTTATAAAACAATTCTCGAGTTTTATAAAACGATTCTCGAGTTTTATAGAACGATTCTCGAGTTTTATAAAACGATTCTCGAGTTTTATAAAACGATTCTACGAGTTTTATAAAACGATTCTCGAGTTTTATAAAACGATTCACGAGTTTTATAAAACGATTCTCGAGTTTTATAAAACGATTCTCGAGTTTTATAAAACGATTCTTCGAGTTTTATAAAACGATTCTCGAGTTCTATAAAACGATTCTCGAGCTTTATAAAACGATTCTCGAGTTTTATAAAACGATTCTCGAGTTTTATAAAACGATTCTCGAGTTTTATAAAACGATTCTCGAGTTTTATAAAACGATTCTCGAGTTTTATAAAACGATTCTTCGAGTTTTATAAAACGATTCTCGAATTTTATAAAACGATTCTCGAGTTTTATAAAATGATTCTTCGAGTTTTATAAAACGATTCTCGAGTTTTATAAAATGATTCTCGAGCTTTATAAAACGATTCTCGAGTTTTATAAAACGATTCTTCGAGTTTATAAAACGATTCTCGAGTTTCATAAAACGATTTTTCGAGTTTTATAAAACGATTCTCGAATTTTATAAAACGATTCTCGAGTTTTATAAAACGATTCTTCGAGTTTTATAAAACGATTCTCGAGCTTTATAAAACGATTCTCGAGTTTTATAAAACGATTCTTCGAGTTTTATAAAACGATTCTCTAATTTTATAAAACGATTCTCGAGTTTTATAAAACGATTTTTGCGGAAAGTAATGATCTCCCTTTTATAGAAGCTATCGCAGTCGTTGATTTCGAGAGTACGGTTTTCGACACCAACAGTCGCGAGCGATTTGCAACCGGTTATTCGGATGCGGAAGCTGTTCAATGGGCACATGGTGATTATCGCGAATGTCGCGGGGTNTTTTTGCGGAAAGTAATGATCTCCCTTTTATAGAAGCTATCGCAGTCGTTGATTTCGAGAGTACGGTTTTCGACACCAACAGTCGCGAGCGATTTGCAACCGGTTATTCGGATGCGGAAGCTGTTCAATGGGCACATGGTGATTATCGCGAATGTCGCGGGGTCGTTCATGGGTTATCCCTGACTCAGAATGAAGGGTATTCATTTGCTAAGGAATCCCAAGTGCGATGGGAAGATTTGAATAGGGAAAAAGATACGCAGTCCGAATTTTTCGACCTTATGGCGCGCGTGTGGGGTCAATGGAATCCCGTCGTGGTGTCGCCGGATTCAGTTGAAGTTGGTCCAGAGATTTCGGATGTAGATGGCGAAGTCGATCAACCTGCGTTTGATGACTTTGATGTGTGATGTTCTTAGTTTTTTCGATTTTGTCGTTGTTTTTCCGGGACTGGCCGTTGGTGGCTTTGAATCCCTACCGCCAGGCGGTGTGTATTCGGATGTTTAATAAGAAAATATTTTCTAAGTATGAAATTCGCTTTTTTTTGTTAGATGTAGAGGGAAGAATACGAGTTGTCATCTCGTACCTAACTCATAGGTGTAGATCGTCCGATTCGTTAACTCGGGAGATTTCGATTTTCGCGAGTGTTTAGATGTGGGCGAAGAGACATGCCTTTAGGATCTCGATTCATGCCTTGAGACGTTAGCGACCAGTGTGCTGGGATTAGGGCAAGACCTATGTTTACTTTCGGATTGGGGCTGTGCGATGACTAATCGGCTTTCGTTTTGCCCGTTGCGATTTTAACCTGATTCCATACCGATTTAGAATCCGCGATAGGTTCTCGGCTTATACGATTCGTCTGGTTGGAATCGAGCATCTCACCGGGAGACTGTCCTGGGAGTGCTGATCAAAAATTTGGATTTCTTTTATAGCGCGCTATTTTATCCTCGTCGGATGTATGCGGACCGATGGGTCAGTGCGTTTGTTTAGGACGGCTAGCGTGCTCGACGGGGCCAATCGCCGAGCGTTCGTGTTTTTTATAGTCGCGGACGGACTGTGGGGGAATATTTTTCTTCGAGAATTTAGGCGACGTCTCGCCCGTTCTTTCCGAAAATATTTTGATATGCGAATTTTTGTAAAAATGATTGAGTAGTTGTTACTGCGGAAGCGTTTTTCCGGATTTGCGTTTTTCGATGGTAGCGGAGATATTCTAACTTTGTCTTTATTAAAAATTTCGAAAAATTTTTGATTACAAAGTTAAAAGAAATTTTGTAAAAAATTTTGGGAGTATACGAATACTCGTATACTCACCCACTCCCCCCCGCTTTGGAAAGGGAGATAGCTGAACTCGTCTTTAGGCGAGCTGCCTACGTATTCCTTTCGGAAATCAAGCCATCTCGTAGTTCTGATTGTTTGCGCGAGTGTGTTTACTCGGCTGTCGTAGACGTCTCGATCGCTTCAGTCGCGGGATCGATGTCTTTGTCCGGGATTGTCTCCTCCGGTTGGGCGGAAGCGATGGGTGCGGAAACTTCTGGTNTACGTATTCCTTTCGGAAATCAAGCCATCTCGTAGTTCTGATTGTTTGCGCGAGTGTGTTTACTCGGCTGTCGTAGACGTCTCGATCGCTTCAGTCGCGGGATCGATGTCTTTGTCCGGGATTGTCTCCTCCGGTTGGGCGGAAGCGATGGGTGCGGAAACTTCTGGTTTCTCGGCCGTTGCTTGCTTCGGGTCGTTGTTTACGGGCGGTGGCGTGACCTTTGCCCGTTTTGGTTTCACGATCGCGACCGCTAATTGCCTAAGCTTATGTTCAGCCAGGAAGCAAGATCGCGATTGTCTTTGGCATCCCCAAATCACAGCGACTCCCGTAGGCATCGGGAATTTGATGCCTAAGTGATACGTGGACAGAACCGCCTTCATGGAATTTATCCAAGGCGTGCCCATAATCACGTTGTAGATAGCCGGGACGTCGACCACCGCGAAGTTAACGATTCTCGTCACTTCTTTCGCGACGACCGGTAGTCGGATTGATCCCAAGGTCTCTGACGTTTCGCCGGATAAACTAGTCAGTGGTTTTGGAATCGGCTCGACTTCCGAGAGGTCGATTCCCATTCGTGCTAGCGTGTTGCGGAAGATGACGTTGACCGTGCTTCCGGTATCAACCAGGATTCGCGCAACCTCTAGATCGCTTATCACCAAATCGATGACAAGGGGATCGGCATGCGGTTGGTCGATTCCGCCGGTTTCAGCATCGTGGAAAGAGATTACTCCTGTCGGAGAATCGTCCATCGGCACCTTCCAACTCGAGCCGGTTTCGGCTTTACGTTGGTAGGATTTTATCGACGAGACGGTGTCATTAAAGTATGGCGATTCGCCGATGATCATGTTGATTTTACGACGGTTAGCATCGTTACCCTTCTTGTCTGTTTTTCTTCCGCGTTTTTCGCTCGACTGATTTCCCTGAGGCGGGGTTTGCGCGTTTTTGTCATTCTTCGGGACGCGGTCCGAATCGCGGATGAGATCCTCGACGCTTGATATCTCAGAAAGTTCTCCCGCGACCAACTTTGCGGCTAGTCTGGCGCCGAGAACTTTACAGTTCATGGTGGAATGACCATGGTTTGGTGGAGGTCGCAGAAAGAATTCTCATCGTAATTCGAATTTCTCGTCCATGTGTTACCCGTAGTTCGCCCTTGCTCCGAACCAGAGTTGATAGCGTAGTTATGCGCCCCTCGGAGATCCTGTCCCTCGTGATGGACGAATTTGTCGTTACGAGGGCTTTTCTTTTTCTGCTTCTGCTCGGACGCGTTATCCCTCGCGGATGTTTTCGCCGGCTTATGCTTCTCGGACAGGATTCTAGCTTCCTCTTCGATGGTTATGAAGTCGGTGGCCTTATGGAGCGCATCCTGGATCGTCCGCGGTTTCTCGAGAGTTATCCATCTGCGAAACTCCGATTTATACCAGAGCGATTTTCTTAACGCGTCGATGGCGGCTTTGTCGCTGATCCCGCTAACCCTAGCCATGACGAGTTTGAATCTACTCATGAAATCGCAGAGAGATTCGTCTTCCTCGTGCACCAAGCTCCAGAGATCGGCGTCGGAGGTCTCCGGGTTGATGAACATCGAGTACTGTTTCAAGAACTCCGAAGCCAGTCGACGGAAACTTCCGATCGAATTTCGCCTAAGTTTGGCGAACCATTCGAGCGCGGCTCCTTCTAGGTTTTCGACGAAGAGGCGCCAGTAACCTGCGTCTTTTTCGTGGTCCTTGAGCTTGGCTCGTCCCATGGTGATCTGGAACGCTTGCAGGTGCGCTTTGGGATCGGCCGTCCCGTCGTAAGTTGGCACCTTAACCTTTCCGGGATCGGGCAGTTTGATCTCGGTGATGCGAGCCGTGAAAGGCGTTTTCCGAGATTCGTACAGCAGCCGATCGATCTCGGGTGCGGCGCTGGTCGCGTGGTGAATCTGAGATTTCACTGCTTTTACCGCTGCGTCCGTTTTGGTAATGTATTCGCGGAGATCGCGAATCTCGGTCTGATTGCCAGCAGTTTTCCGACCCTGTCGGCGTTTGCTGCGAGTGACCGGAGATCGCTCCTCAGCGGTTTTTGCGTATCGCGCGAAGTCGAGTTCTCCTTCGTCTCCAGTAAAGGAACGTTCGGGAGACAACTCCGGTTGAGGACTGCGAGTTTTCCTTCTCCTAGGATGGACGTCGGCGTCTTCGTCTGTCGAGTCGGCCTGGTCGCTCGTTTCCAGGTTGACCCTTTCGATGCCGTCGCCTTCGGTCTCCTGTTCGCGAGTAGGAGATTTTTCCGATTCGTTCAGCGTCGTGTCAGGGTTTTCTTTTCCGGAATCCTTTTCCGGTACNTCTCCTAGGATGGACGTCGGCGTCTTCGTCTGTCGAGTCGGCCTGGTCGCTCGTTTCCAGGTTGACCCTTTCGATGCCGTCGCCTTCGGTCTCCTGTTCGCGAGTAGGAGATTTTTCCGATTCGTTCAGCGTCGTGTCAGGGTTTTCTTTTCCGGAATCCTTTTCCGGTACGTTTCCCTGATCGATTCTGGGACGATCCATAGGAGCGCCGAAATCGAGTCTCCCTCCGTGGATTTTGGTAGTTCCGCGGGGGCGAATTGCTTTGGTTCTCGCGGTTAGGGTTTCGAGCCGTTTTGCGAGTGAACCAATGAGCTTTTCCTGCTCTTCCGATTATTTGTTAAACTCGGAAAGCATCTTTTCGACGGTCTCGGCGTTAGCGTTTGTAGCGTTGGCCGCAGGCGCGTCTTTTGGTAGCGGTGTTTCAACGTTGTCGCGTTCGTCGCGAGTTTGGTTGTCACCAGCCATCGTTTCTTCGTTGGGCATGTTGCGGTTACGGTGTAAGATAGATCCGACCCCCCCCCTCCTTCTAGCGCCAAACCGTGGGAGTCGATTTCACCCTACTGTCAAATAAATCATAAATAAGGAAACTTCGGGAAAACCCTAAGTTTCCAGAGGAACCGGTTATCTGCGAGAACCGCACAACGAAAATAAGAAAACGATAACTTAGAATTTAAATGAGAATAAACGAAAACAGAGAGCAAAGAGGTTCTTATATTTGGTGGTGAGAGCTCTGAATTTCGTGTGTGTGCTTCTGCCCTAGACCTCCTCTTTATATACTCCTCTTTTTGGCTATCCGATCTTTCCATTTCGCCCAGATTTGACTAAATCGGGAATTTTCAATTCTTCTCGATCCTTCCTTTTCTTCTGCGGAAATCTTCTATTTCTCTTCAAACCTTCCTTTTATGTATAAACTTGACTTTTATTTTCTTTCTGCGAGTAAACCGTCAAAACGTTATCAAATCTGCGGGTTAGATTCCTTCCGGGCCGTTTTGCGATAAAAACCGTTTTCCGACTTTTTACGGGATCGTTTCCTGATCTGACGTCGTTTTTAATAAATTTCTCTAGTTAATCGCAAAGTTTTACGATTTACTCGACTTTTTATTAAAAACACGTTTTTTTACGACTTACTCGGCGTTTTTTATGATTTTAACGAGAAATCTCGAATAAATCGTATAGTTTAGGCAATGTTTGGTGTTTCGTTTAACCGTTGCCGTTTTATACGATTTCCTCGAGTTCTTTCCGAGAAAACGAAGTTTTACGGTTTTTATTGTAAAACTCGAACGGTAAGTCGGACCGAGATGGAACGAGAGATATTTCGGCCGTGGTTTAGAATGCGACCTTGTCGAAAGACGTAAGTTTCGAATCGGGAATACGGGAAATCGAGACGCGGAGTGTCCGGGACGTCTCTAGTTCGCCCATCGGCGTGCTAAGCCGGGCCCGGCTTAGTACGCCGATGGGCGAACTAGTCATGCATGTTCTTAGGATCTGTCTCCCTCGAGTAAAAAAGAAACAACTTCCATACAAAGGAAAGTTTATACGAAACTTTCATCGTATAAATCAAACCTACAACGGAAAAACGTTTTCTATAAACACAGGCATACTTGCATATCTATCTCGACAAACGCTACTTGGCTATTTTCCGATCACGCTTCACTTCAATGCCAAGTTTACAAACCGACTCGACCTTTTAAATAGCACGAAAGTGTCCTGGTTTAATCCTCTACCAAATACGACCTTGTCTGTGCGGCTGAACACAACCTTCACGCCAAGCCAATACGTTCAACGGGTAATGCAAACTTGTCGAAGATCGGCTAAGTTCTGTATTCTCGCGATTAACTCTACTCCCGAAGCAAGTTGCCTAAAAAATCCGATGTATAAGAAAACACTCGTACCAGAGCTCCTAAAGCCGTACGAATCTCGGAAGGTCAACACTTCACAAAGCACCGTAACGAAAAACCCTTCGTTTCGGGGAAACAACTTACGCGACCTCTCGGTCGTAATTGCTCTAGCACAAATCATAAAACTACCTAACATCTAAACAGGAATGTTAGTTTTAATTGCGAATATACGCAAATGAACCAAAGTGTTCCTGCAAAGCAGGGTTAAGACAAAACCCTCGCAACACCGCGCAACATCTTCGAGCCCGCAAACGTTCCGAACACGAAACGCGGCATATAAAATAAAAACCAACTTTCAGCACTGCGAGACGTCGCAGACGCCCGAAGACTAGTTTTTCGACACAAATACCTTCCTCGATAAAGTCATTTTCTTGGAAGAATTAACAGTCTGTCCGCGACTATAAAATTACGCAAAACTTCTTAACGTACGTATCCTTCGCGAAGGCCAAAACAACGTAAACATCTATCACATAAAAAGTTTGTTGCTGATCACAACAAACTCGCAACAGTCCTAAACAAACTTAAGTTATCTCGCAGAGATAGCTCTCAAACACCCGACACAAGGGTAATAGCGCTATAAAAGAAATCCAAACTTTTGGTCAGCACTTCCGGGCAACTTAGAAATTGTTCCCGGTGAGATGCTCGGTTCCAACCAGACGAATCGTATAAGCCGAGAACCTATCGCGGATTCTAAATCGGTATGGAATCAGGTTAAAATCGCAACAGGCAAAACGAAAGCCGACTAGTCATCGCATAGCCTCAATCCGAAAGTAAACCTAGGTCTTGCCCTAAACCCAGCACACTGGTCGCTAACGTCTCAAGGCATGAATCGAGATCCTAAAGGCATGTCTCTTCGTCTATATCTAAACGCTTACTCGATTTACTAAACATCCTAAAACGGGCAAACGAACAAGGTGATACACTAAGGGAAAAAGGAATGCGAGAGGACAACTCACGGACCTCCCTCAATATCAACTCATAATCTTCCCGCTACATTCATACGAATAAAAACACGCTCTTAAAAACGCAAACTGATAAAGCCGCAAAAGCGGCAAGGACTCGGAGCCACACACGGCCAGTCCGAAAACTATAACGGCCACGCTCAGCCAGACCAAACGGCCTACGAGACTAGTCTCAAGGCCGGCAAAGGTCAAGATGCCATCGACATCAATATGCAAAATAAACATATAACTAGACCGTAAAGGTCTTGCTGGGAAACAGGTCATACGAACCTTAACTCCGAAACGAACTACGAAAGGCTTGATCCCCTCAAAAGGGTACGTAGGCAGCCTTCACAAGGCGCAGCCCTAATCTTAAACGCTTTCCGCTCCCTGGAGAGTGGAAAGATCACTTTCGACGGGCCTTTCCGACCATTAATTCCGCCTAGCTTAACTAAAACTGGTTAACCACTCGCAAGAACCTTACGCTAAAGGCTCAAGATTCTTACGAGCTGGGGGGCTAACTGTTGGGGTCAAAATCGGTACGACGGAATCAACAGCCGAAACTTCCCGCAGAAATATAAAAGGAATCGTTTTGTAAAACCCGAAGAATCGTTTTATAAAACTCGAGGATCGTTTTATAAAACTCGAGGACCGTTTTATAAAACTCGAGAATCGTTTTATAAAACCCGAGGATCTTTTTATAAAACTCGAGAATCGTTTTATAAAACTCGAGGATTGTTTTATAAAATTCGAGAATCGTTTTATAAAACTCAAAGAATCGTTTTATAAGAATCGAGAATCGTTTTATAAAACTCGAAGAATTGTTTTATAAAACTCGAGAATCGTTTTATAAAACTCGAGGATCATTTTATAAAACTCGAGAAGCCGTTTTATAAAACTCGAAGATCGTTTTATTAAACTCGAGAAGCCGTTTTATAAAACTCGAAGATCGTTTTATAAAACTCGAGGGTCGTTTTATAAAACTCGAGAANCGAAGATCGTTTTATTAAACTCGAGAAGCCGTTTTATAAAACTCGAAGATCGTTTTATAAAACTCGAGGGTCGTTTTATAAAACTCGAGAATCGTTTTATAAAACTCGAGGATCATTTTATAAAACTCGAGAAGCCGTTTTATAAAACTCGAAGATCGTTTTATAAAACTCGAGGATCGTTTTATAAAACTCGAGGATCGTTTTATATAACTCGAGAAGCCGTTTTATAAAACTCGAGAGGCTGTTTTATAAAACTCGAAGATCGTTTTATAAAACTCGAGAAGCTGTTTTATAAAACTAGAAGATCGTTTTATAAAACTCGAGAAGCCGTTTTATAAAACTCGAAGATCGTTTTATAAAACTAGAAGAATCTTTTTATAAAACTCGAGAATCGTTTTATAAAAATCGAAGAATCGTTTTATAAAACTCGAAGAATCGTTTTATAAAACTCCAGAATCGTTTTATAAAACTCGAAGAATCATTTTATAAAACTCGAGAATCATTTTATAAAACTCGAAGAACCATTTTATAAAACCCGAAGAATCGTTTTACAAAACTCGAGAATCGTTTTATAAAACTCGATGAATCGTTTTATAAAACTCGAAGAATCGTTTTACAAAATCGCAAAAAACCGAAACAGCCGTAAAACGCGAACTAGTCACGAATAGTTCGCCCACGGGCGAACTAAGCCTGGCGAACTAAGCCGGCCCGGCTTAGTTCGCCGATGGGCGAACTAGTCCATCTCGACTAGTTCGCCCATTGGCGAACTAGTCCCGTCCCGGCTAGATCGCCATTGGGCGAACTAAGAGGTGCTGACTTTGCCCCACGGGTTCTTTTCGCCTAGTTCGCCATATGGCGACCTAGCCAAGCTGAACTAGCTCGCCGTACGTCGAGCCGACCATCCCGAGCCTCGATCTCCCACATCCTTGATTCAAGGCATACGTCCTTCGACACGATCGTATTCCGAATCACGGTCGAAATTGCTTTCGTTTCGTCTCGATCCGTCCTATCGTTCGAGTTTTACGATAAAAACCGTAAAACTCCGTTTTCCCGAAAAGAACTCGAAGAAATCGTATAAAATGGTAACGGTTAATCAAAACACTGAACGTCGCCTAAACTATACGATCTATCCGAGATTCTTCGTTAAGATTATAAAAACGAGTTTTCAATAAAAAACGTCAAGAGAATCGTAAAAAAAACGGCATCGGATCAGGAAACGGTCTCGTTAAAGTCGTAAAACGGTTTTTATCGTAAAACGGCCCGAAAAGTCCTAAAACAAGATAAAAACCCATCTCGCGACGTTAACGAAATCAAACCCGAAGATACGATAACGCTTTGACGGTCTACTCGCAGATGGATGATAAAAGGCAAGTTTGAAGATAAATAGAAGATTTCCGCAGAAGAAAAGGAAGGATCGACAGATATGGAAAGTTCCCGAAATATTCGGTTTCGAGCAAAATGGAAAGACTAAAACCGCGTAAGGAGGATTATATAAGGAGGAGGCATAGGGCAGAAGCTGAGGGACGAAATCCTGAGCTCTCATCTGAGACTTTCACAACTTTTCTAGATTTAGAATTTTCCGCACTTAGAAACTTAGGATTTTTCTCGACAAGTTCGGTTTCTATGACTGGCGCTCAATTACTAGACGAACTCGCCCAGGCAGTTCGATCTCTTGTCCAGCTCTATCAACCGAACTACGTTCGACTTGATCCCTGAAAGGGGTACGTAGGCAGCCTTTCATAAGGTTCAGTCCGAAATCATTCAAACCTTTTTTCCTATCTTTTTTCGTTTTTCGTTATCGAGCTGCGACTCGACTAGATCTAGGGTTTTATGTTTGTAACTCGCTGATGGCCCCTGCGGCCAAAGCCTTTGTAATTCCTTGTAATGATCGCAACGCTCTTACGCGAATCGGAAATAAGATCGACTTTCTTTATAAATTCGTTTTATTATGTTTTTCATATTTTTCCGCATTTATCTGGTTACTTGTCGTTGGCTTTCGCAGAGATCCGGTTCCTCTGGAAAATTAGGGTTTTCCTAAGTTTCCTTATTTAACGGAAATCGACAAGTGTGAATTTCGGTTCCCACAAGGCTCAGGCCCGAAAGATATCCACGGAACACCATTTCACTAAGGGAAACTCGACTTACTCCAGGCTCCAAACAAGGTTCCGACCTAAACGAGGATCTGGAGGATAGGGTGTCTTAGAGCGATGTCTTACCTAAGGGGAATCTACTGAGATAAAGCGACTCCGGTCTACCTATACACACTTTATCCCTTGATTCCATCAGCGAAATCAAGGAATAAGGGGCAAACTGTTGAGAAAAAATATCCAGGAACCAGATTCCTCCAGTCCCCAGGCTGGGCACCGGCCTCTAGATCCCTGTTCCGAAGGGACACAGGGCCCGGACCCTGCACTCAGGTTTCCCGGGGCCGACCCCTGCTCCAAAGCCGACCCTTTAGTAAAATGGAAGTTCTCCATATAAGGGAACTCTCCCATATTCGCCAATATGGAAGAGTTTAACCTAATGCAAGCCGACATCTACATCTATATAAGGGGAACCCAAACCCTAGGATAAGGGATCGACACTTAGAGATAGAGAGACTAGACTTAGGCGGCTAGAATTATGGTTCATACACCAACATTGTAGCCTCCATTCGGATAACCTAATAATATGTCTCCTTTATTGTTTATTGTCTTGTTTTCTCTCTATTTCTCCTCGCTTCATACAAATCATCCTAGCTTCTCTCTACCTTCGTACGAACCTTCTTGTGTTTTGTAGTACTAAAATGACCCTACACAAAAATACCATAACATTCATAACGGTAAGACGCCGAGTTTCACGCACTACTCTCTCTCCTTTTTTCTTTGTTAACCTTTAAACTTATCATCTTCCGTGCAGGTGAGTGGGATTCAAAGCTTCCATGTGCGGCTCGGACCAGCAAGAAGCGATCAACGCTTTTCACGAGAAAGAAACAAAAGGTTATTAACCAGGCATTGAAGATAAGAGAGTTGCCAGACCTGTCTGCTGAAGTTGAGGCTGACGAGGAGTTGGCAGGGGGACTCATGAATATTCTAGATGGGTCGAACCTAGATGGGTCTGACCCTGTGACACCCACAGCTTCGTCTGTCGGTGAGACATCCAAGACGGGACCGACCGATCCTCCGGGTGAGAGAAAAAAATGGTCCGATCCGACGGTCCGTCTGAAGGGGAGAAAGCCAATGATCCGCAGGAGAGGATCGACTATTTTCAGCGCAAGGAGTCAAAATGGCATGCAGAGGAGACCCGGCTAGACGTCGGCCCCCTATCGGATCAAGATCTGTCATTGTCTCCGCTCGTCTTGGAATCGACGTTTGTCAACGAGAGATTACTCGCCACTTTTGCGTCGGAGTTAGGGAGGGAGTTTCCCTAGAATCAGTATGGGTCAACTAAACTTGATTGGTTCCAAAGCGTCTGCTTCTCTCTATACCCCAAATCGCTCTATCGAAGGCCAATCTGGTGGGAGGGTGGGTAATCAGCCGGCTGATGGTAACAAGGCTGCTTCCCCTAAAGGCAAGTCAAAGGGTGAAGTGATTCCCTCGGGATCGTCAAAAGAAATCAACTACTCTGATTCGAGGGATTCCGAAAATGGGAAGGGTAGCCTGGATAGTGACAAGGCGAGACCTAACCCGGAAGGGTTGCAGATCGCGGAGGAGCGATCCCCAGCACGTTACCCGGGAGGAAGACGATCATGCTAAGGAGCAAGAGTAATTTGGTTCTGTTTTGTGTATCTCAGGACATGTTGTCCCTCGTCGGTTTTCACCCTGTTGGTGGGGTTTTGTTTTTTAAGCGACTTTTATGTTAATCGCATGTTTAGTTTACTTTGATCCTACTCAATTTTTTTCTTGACTCGAAGTAATTTTAGTCGCAAATAATTTGAGATTAACTTGGAAAAAATTATCGATGTGTCGTTACTCGGCCATTCGAAATAACCTGACAGATATTCGCCTGTGCGGCCTCGAACCCAGTTATCAAAGTTGGTCGGTAAGGACTCATACGTTGCTCTGATCGCTCAATTTCGAATCTGTTCCGTTGCAAGTAAGAGAAAATTTTTATGTGTTTGAACGATTAAGGTTTTCAATAAGTCGTAAAGTAGTTTTGCCGAGTATTTGGTTGGCCAACTCCTTACTCGGGAGTTATTACGAGTTCGAATATAGCCGTTTGCATTGGATGGTTACTGATCATTCGAATGGGGAGTGTCGGATACGTCTGATCAGGACGCATCAACTGATTGAGGCGAGTACCCGTGCGCAGTCCGTCATCTAGCTTAGTGAGGGCGCGGGTGAGATGATTTGTACCTGGCGAGTTAAAGCGACTGTTAGGTTTGCTTTGGTCGGAGATTTTGGTTTAAATGTTACAGCTGGACCGGTTAAGGTTGCCTACGTACCTCAGGGGAGGATCAAGCCGTCCGTAGTTCATTTTGGCCGAGTAGAAGTGACTTTGATAGTGCATCTTCTCGGCGAGTAAAAGTGGCTTGGTAAGCGCATTTACTAGGTTTTTTTTATTGTGAAGAGTAAGGTAATGCGTTTACTTGGTATAGTAATGACGGAGGTGCATGGAATTCCATGCTCGTGGTACCTCTTTCCCAGACGAAGTTTCAATTCGGTAGACTCCGGGTTTATTGACTTGAACGATTTTATACGGACCTTCTCAGTTGGCTCCGAATTTTCCGCCCTTCAGTTCCTTTGTGTTTTCGAAAACTTTGTGCAAGTCTAGGTAACCCAATTCAAGGGGCCCCGAACGGACCTTTTTGTTGTAATAGCTCTCAAGCTGATGCAGGTAGTTTTGTATTCGGAGCAATGCCTGATCTCGTCTTTCCTCGATTGCATCGAGGGCATCGAGCAGCATTTCTTGATTGAGTTCATCGTGCTGGGGCATCTTTCTGCGGCGTAAGCTGGAAACATTGACTTCAGCGGGGGCCATCGCTTTGACTCCATATGCCAGCGAGAAAGGAGTAGTTTTACTCTCTCCTCGAGGCGTTGTTCGGTGTGACCATAGCACCCCGTCTACCTTGTCGGCCCAGCATCCTTTCTTTAGGTCGAGTCTTTTCTTGATGCCGTCGATGATCGCCTTGTTTGATGACTCGGCCTATGTTGCTCTGCGGGTAACACGGAGTTGAATTATTTAGGCGGATTTGCCATTTGTCGCAGAATGAGCGGAAATGCTGCGAGATGAACTGAGAGCCGTTGTCGGTAATAATATCGTAGGGAAAGCCATGGCGACAGATGATATTCTTTCAAACAAATTTCTGGACTTCTTTATCGGTGATCTTGGCGTAAGCCTCGGCTTTGATCCATTTCCTGAAATAGTCGATCAAGACTAGGATGAAGCGGCGTTGTCGCAAATTCGGCATAGGGCCGATTATGTCCATTCCCCATTGCATAAAAGGGTACAGAGCATACATGGTTCGGAGCGTCTCGGTTGGCGAGTGTATGGTTCTTGCGTGTCGTTAGCACTTGTCGCACCGATGAGCGTAGGATATGCAGTCGGCAGTCATTGTTGGCCAATAAAAGCCGAGGTTCATGATTTTGAGAGCGAGAGCATGTCTTCCAGAGTTATTTCCCGCTGCCCCTTCGTGTGTCTTGGCCATGACGAGTCTTGTCTCGTCGCAGTGAATGAACTTAAGCAAAACCTTATTTGCGGTGACTTGGTGCAGTTTATCGTCGATGACCACGTAGTTTTTGCTTCGTGCCTTTATCCGCCGTTTCTTCTATTTCTCGGTACGTAGGGAGTCATCCCGAAGAAAAATGAGTAGTCCAATTCTCCAATCTCTGCTCGCATCATCTGGTGCTTCCTTAGGTGTTTCATCGTCAAGGGACTCGTTCTCGGTAGGCAGTTCCTATTCTGCGAGTGTAGATGTGCGCGTTCGGACTGCGGCAACCGAGTTCCCGATCGTTGGGTCGATACTCGGTTCCTCGATTCAATGTATTGGTATCGTGCGTTTTACTTGGTCGCATTTTTTTATTCCCAATGCGTCGAGAGCGTCGGCGCATACGTTCTCCCATCGGGGAACTTTGGTGAGTTTAAAAAATTCAAACTACTTGGATAAGGTTTTAACCAAACTCAGATAGGTGTTCATGCGGTCATTCCGTGTGTCATCTTCACCACTGAATTGACTCGTAACAACCTGCGAGTCGGACTAAGCACTGAGCCACTCGCGTTAACGACTTTTGCCAATCAGAGACCGGTTAGGAGGGATTGGTACTCGGCTTCGTTGTTAAACGCCAGGAAACCGAAGCTGAATGATTGTCGGATTAGTTCTACGTTGGGGATTCAAGTTGTACTCCGGCACCTGATCCCTTGTTTGTGGCGGATCCGTCAACTGTAATATCCAGTTCTATCGCGGAAGTGTGAGTTCTTGATCGATCTCTTCCTCGAGATCACGGGATAACTCGATGATAAAGTCGGCTAAGACATGTGACTTTGCTGTAGGGCGGCTCTTGAACACTTCATCGTGTTTGCTTAACTTGATTGCCCATTTTGACAATCGGTCGGACTGATTTGTATTCTACATGACTGTTCGAAGAGGGTAGTTGGTCAAGACTTATGAGATTGGAAGTACGGTTTGAGTATGACCGCTAAGGCAATTTTCTTGAGTGTCAGGTAGCGCATCTCGGGGTCAGTCATGCGTTTACTCGTGTAAAACATTGGTTTATGTTCGCCGCGACCGTCTTTAATAAGGCCTGCTGACTGCTGTCGGTGAGACGGCTATGTAGAGGGAGAGGATATCACCGGCTTTGGGATTGGACAGAACTGGAGATGTTGGGGTATTTTCTGTCTGCGGTGAAGGCTGCAAGGCCTTCCTGCCTTAGACAATGATGAACCCGGCTTCTAGGAGGGTTATTTGGACATTCAGGTGTGGAACCATAGAAGGTGTTTGGATTTATAGCTGCATCCTTTAGTGGGGATTGCCTACGTACCCCTCAGAAGGGGATTAAGCCATTCGTAATACATATCGATAGAGGCGCGTAGCCTGATGGAGGCGCATAGTGTAGGAGAGGCATGGAGCCTTGGAGAGGCGCATAGCCTTGGAGAGGCACAGAGCCTTGGAGAGGCACATGACCTTGGAGAGGCACAGAGCCTTGGAGAGGCACAAGACCTTGGAGCGGCGCATGGCCTTGGAGAGGTGCAAGGCCTTGGAGAGGCGCGCAGCCTTGGAGAGGTGTAGCGCCTGGGAGAGGCGCAGGGCCTTGGAGAGGTGCAGGGCCTTGGAGAGGCGCAGAGCCTTGGAGAGGTGCATGGCCTTGGAGAGGCGCGAAGCTTTGGAGAGGCGCATTGCCTTGGAGAGGCACGTAGCCTTATAGAGGCACGTAGCCTTAGAGAGGCACGTAGCCTTAGAGAGGCACGTAGCCTTAGAGAGGCCCGTAGCCTTAGAGAGGCACGTAGCCTTAGGAGCACATGGATCTGTAGTTAATAGGAGTCATTTGTTCAAGAGGACACATTGCCGGAACAGATGGTAGATCGTCAATGTGGTACCATGAGCATGGAGTGTCGATATGCTTTAGTGAGCATGGCGTGTTCTTGGAGATGACTAGGGGAACGTGGCCTGAGCCATCAGATTAAGTTATAGGCGTGCTGTAATGAACTTATATCTTCATATAGGTAATAGGAATCATAGGGATTTGCCGGGTATTGGGCATGACGATAAAGATGATCTTCTAGGTACTAAACCTTGTCTTGTCAGCTATCGAGATGATGAGCTCGTGTCTCTCTCTCTTATGGACGTCTTGACCTCTTGTGGATGTGCAGATGTGAGTATAGAGCTTCATCTGGCTGATAGTAGTCATCGGGCTCATCCGTCATTAGCGTCTCGAAGAAGAAGGTCTTCTAGGTATCAGGAACTGCCTTGGCAGCTGTAGAATGGTTTAGCTCTGTGTATGAATGTGTTACCTCCTATTTTAGGTTAAATAAACCTATATTTATAGTAGAGTCGTGCCTCTCTCACATAATTTGGAAGTATTCATTATATCCTTAGATAGTAGAATATTTCCAATTTTCTTAAAGGCAGCCATATGTCTTGGAATACTTCCTCTTTCTTCTCTTTGATTTAAGGAGACTCGACCATATTATGATAAATGTGAATATCTACATTTATCAGGAAGTTTTCCTTTTTACTTGGAAGCAGGATGAATTATCTGACCCGACCCAAAAGCAGGGCCCGGTACCTGGAGCAGGGTCCGGTACCTAGAGCAGGGGCAGGGACCTAGCGCAGGGCCCAGAACCTGGAAGCAGAAAGGTAGGGAAATCTTCTCATTGATTATTTTCCCCAAAAATTTGGCCCTTAATTTCTAGCTTCATGTTTGAAGGCAGGAAATAACATAATCTTCTTCATAGGACTTTGCGAGTTGTACCATGGTATCAAGCTCCTTTCTCAAATTGGAGTAGGACGTCGGCTCGTAGCTTTGGCCAACAAATTTCCTTGTCGATAGTGTTTAGATGTAGTTGCGCTCGGTCTGAAAGTATTCACAGCCTGATTGGAGATGTATGACCTGGGAATGGACAACAGTCCTTGATCCCACACAGTGACGCAGTCTGGAACAAGTAGTATATTCGTCGGTACACCCTTTAGGGATTATGTTGTGGCCTCGACCAATGTAGATAGACTCTAAGACTTGCTTCAATGGGCGTGTACTTGGTCTGAGTAACGATGATCACGTGGATGTAGTTTTACTCTGGAGTAGGGGAGGAACTCTCCTGACAGTTGAGATATATGGTCCAAAGGATCATGGTGCCTTCGATCCTTATGAGGTTGACTTGACCGTAGGTACTCTCGCCTTGATTTCGGGCTGAGGCTTCAGTTGGAACTTCTGTAGAATTCTCTGACTCCTCGAATCATGTAGAGGAGTGTATGGATCCAGACACTAGAATCCCGAGAAGGAGAATCTTGGCGAGGATAAGGATCAAGAGGGTGAGAAGGTTGGATGAGACCCGGAGGCCAGAAGTGAGGATTCTCATGCTTGATTTTGTTGCCCTTGCTTGCGCCTCTTTTACATTTTGCTATTAAGATAGTGATCTTCGTTGAGCTTGTAAAAGCAGAAATGGCCTTTCAGCAGGTCTTCATGTCGGTCCCCTTTGTTGCGTATAGCATACTTCATGCTCTTGGAGGTTTTGATGCTATAGCTGCAGCTCTTTGCCTCGTCTTGGGAATGTACCTTGACTCTTGGGAGGGGAATGTTTGGCAGGGAGGAAATTCAGCACGTTCTACTTGGTACCAAGAGATGATTATTGTACCGGAGTAGGTCACTTGGACATGTTGTTTGCGGCGAGCTGTAGGTTCTATGCCGAACAAAGAAGGTAGAATCATTAGTTGAACTCTGCCATTGATTCTTGGCCACTCTCAACTATGTAACCTTGCAATCTGCCCCTGGAGGTAGGCCACAATCAATTCTGGGGTGAACGGGTGTCGTGCTTTCATGGAAACTGGAGGATCCTGGGCATGCTCATCCAAAATCTGAAGGTTTAGAGATATATTCTTCTGAAATCCATAGGTGGGATGTGATTCTTCCTAAATTAGAGGTTGCATGGACTCTCTTCCAAGGACCCACAGACTAGAGTGAATTTCGTCCAGGGACCCAGAGGTCGTTTTGAACCCGGAGGTTTCGTGTAGGTAGGCTCACCGTGAGGGATGTCTTTGGAGGGCTTTCTTTCACCTAGTATGCCCTGCAGATGCAGGCGTCGTCATGGCCATCGAGTATTGTCTTGAAGCATCCAAAATCCTTGTAGAAGGATCTTCATGCCCTTTGTTTAGGGTTGAGAGCCGATGATAGGCTGGAGGTCCTGAAGGAACTTGAGGGCTCTTTCGGACCTTGGTCCCTGCGTAGATTCTCGGAGAATCAATGTTTGGGACCTGGAGATGGACACCTAGGAATTGAGATCCTTGAGATTCAAGGAGTTCGTCTAGAACCCTAAGGTTTCTGAATAAACCCTTAGGTCTTTTATCTGAACCAGGAGGTGAGGCAATATAAAAGGCAAAACTCTGAGTTTTTAACATTTGAGACCCTGAGGTTTTTATTTAAACCTTGAGGTTTGTTATTTGAACCAGGAGGTTGGTTTTAGACCCTAAGGTTGTTTAAAACCCGGAGGTTGCTTTGGACCCTTAGGTCTTATTTAACTCGGAGGTTTCTATATAACCTGGAGGTGTTTACTGGACCCGGAGGCCTTTATAACCCAGAGGTGTTTTGGACCCTGAGGTCTTATTTAACCCAGAGGTTTCTATATAACCCGGAGGTGTTTATAGGACCCGGAGGCCTTTATAACCCCGAGGTGTTTTGGACCCTGAGGCCTTCTTTAACTCGAGGTTTTTGTATAACCCGGATGTTCGTGCCGAGTCCGGACGAATCAACTGTGGGAGTCGATTTCACCCTACTGTCAAATAAATCGTAAATAAGGAAACTTCGGGAAAAACCCTAAGTTTCCAGAGGAACCGGCTATCTGCGAGAACCGCACAACGAAAATAAGAAAACGATAACTTAGAATAAAAACGAAAGTAAGAGAGATTTGAAAGCAAGAAGTTTCTTATTCCGAATCTGCGTTGAACTGGTTACAAAAAGAGTAGCCGTAAACGTAAGAACTTAGAAAACCCTAATTGAGACGCAGCTCGCTAACAGAAAAACGGAAAGATTCCTAAATGCTAGTTTTGGTGGTGAGAGCTCTGAATTTCGTGTGTATGCTTCTGCCCTAGACCTCCTCTTTATATACTCCTCATCTTGGC
>CAKOAT010929597.1:3294-16628 GCA_932364175.1 Eruca vesicaria subsp. sativa
TTTTGGTGGTGAGAGCTCTGAATTTCGTGTCTGTGCTTCTGCCCTAGACCTCCTCTTTATATACTCCTCGTCTTGGCTATCCGATCTTTCCATTTCGCCCAGATTTGACTAAATCGGGAATTTTCCATTCTTCTCGATCCTTCCTTTTCTTCTGCGGAAATCTTCTATTTCTCTTCAAACCTTCCTTTTATGTTTAAACCTGACTTTTATTTTCTTTATGCGAGTAAACCGTCAAAACGTTATCAAATCTGCGGGTTTGATTCCGTTGAAATCGCGAGGTGGGTTTTATCGCGTTTTAGGTCCTTCCGGGCCGTTTTGCGATAAAAACCGTTTTCCGACTTTTACGGGATCGTTTCCCGATCTGACGTCGTTTTTAATAAATTTCTCGAGTTAATCGCAAAGTTTTATGATTTACTCGACTTTTTATTAAAAACACGTTTTTTACGACTTACTCGGCATTTTTTTATTAAAAGCGCGTTTTTTATGATTTCAACGAGAAATCTCGAATAAATCGTATAGTTTAGGCAATGTTCGATGTTTCGTTTAACCGTTGCCGTTTTATACGATTTCCTCGAGTTCTTTCCGAGAAAACGAAGTTTTACAGTTTTTACAGTAAAACTCGAACGGTAAGTCGGATCGAGATGGAACGGGAGATATTTCGGCCGTGGTTTAGAATACGATCGTGTCGAAGGACGTATGCCTTGAATCAAGGATGTGGGAGATCGAGGCTTGGGATGGTCGGCTCGACGTACGGCGAGCTAGTTCATCTTGGCTAGGTCTCCATATGGCGAACTAGGCGAAAAGAACCAGTGGGGCAAAGTCAGCACCTCTTAGTACGCCCATTGGAGATCTAACCGGGACAAGACTAGTTCGCCAATGGGCGAACTAGTTGAGTGTTTCTTAGTTCGCCGATGGGCGAACTAGAAGAGTGTCCTTAGTTCGCCCATCGGCGATCTAATCCGGGACCGGCTTAGATCGCCGATGGGCGAACTAGAGCAGTGTCCTTAGTTCGCCCATCGGCGAACTAAGCCGGGCCTGGCTTAGTTCGCCGATGGGCGAACTAGTCGTGACTAGTTCGCGTTTACGGCTTTTCGGTTTTTTGCGATTTTGTAAAACGATCCTCGAGTTTTATAAAACGATTCTCGAGTTTTATAAAACGATTCTCGAGTTTTATAAAACGATTCTCGAGTTTTATAAAACGATTCTCGAGTTTTATAAAACCATTCTCGATTTTTATAAAACGATTCTCGAGTTTTGTAAAACGATTCTCGAGTTTTATAAAACGATTCTCGAGTCTTATAAAACGATTCTCGAGTTTATAAAACGATTCTCGAGCTTTATAAAACGATTTATCGAGTTTTATAAAACGATTCTCGAGCTTTATAAAACGATTTCTCGAGTTTTATAAAAACGATCTTCGAGTTTTATAAAACGATTCTCGAGTTTTATAAAACGGTTTCTCAAGTTTTATAAAGCGATTTCTCGAGTTTTATAAAGAGATTTCTCGAGTCTTATAAAACGATTCTTGAGTTTTATAAAACGATTCTTGAGTTTTATAAAACGATTCATGAGTTTTATAAGACGATTCTCGAGCTTTATAAAGCGATTTCTCGAGTTTTATAAAACGATTCTCGAGCTTTATAAAACGATTTCTCGAGTTTTATAAAACGATTCTCGAGCTTTATAAAACGATTTCTCGAGTTTTATAAAACGATTCTCGAGCTTTATCAATGATTTCTCGAGTTTTATAAAACGATTCTCGAGCTTTATAAAACGATTTCTCGAGTTTTATAAAACGATTCTCGAGCTTTATAAAACGATTTCTCGAGCTTTATAAAACGATTTCTCGAGCTTTATAAAACGATTTCTCGAGTTTTATAAAACGATTTTTCCAGTTTTATAAAACGATTCTCGAGCTTTATAAAACGATTTCTCGAGCTTTATAAAACGATTTCTCGAGCTTTATAAAACGATTTCTCGAGTTTTATAAAACGATTTTTCCAGTTTTATAAAACGATTCTCGAGCTTTATAAAACTGTTCTTTTTGTATTCTTGCGGAAAGTTTTGGCTATTAATTCCGTCGTACCGATTTTGACCCCAACAAGTATCCAGCGGATAAGGCGCGGTTTCGCATCTTTCTTTTGCATTAGATATTTAATAGCGGCATGATCAGTGTAAAGAATGACTTTCGAGCCCACTAGATAGTTACGGAATTTCTCGAAAGCGTATACTACTGCAAGTAGTTCTTTCTCAGTTGTTCCATATTTTCTCTCAGCGTCGTCCAGATTTCGGCTGGCGTAATAGATAGCATGTAACTTATTCTCTTTTTGTTGCCGTAAAACCACTTCTACAGCGAAATCGCTCGCATCGCACATTATTTCGAATGGAAGGCTCCAGCCAGGTGCTTGTACGACGGGGGCAGTTATCAGTGCTTTCTTGATCTTTTCAAATGCTTGTTGGAAGTCCGGTGTTAAATCAAATTTAGTGTCCTTACAAAGGAGGGTAGTCAGAGGTCTGGCTATCTTTCTGAAATCCTCTATAAATCTCCTATAAAATCCTGAATGTCCTTGAAAGCTTCTGATGTCCCTGTAGACTCATCATCACTTCTATCTTTGCTCTGTCTACTTCAATTCCGGCTGCGGACACTTTGTGTCCGAGTACGATTCCGTCATTGACCATGAAATGACACTTTTCCCAGTTTAGGACCAGATTATTTTCCTCACATCTCTCCAAAACCTTGCATAAGTTGTCGAGGTAATCTTTAAAACTCGATCCATAAACTGAGAAGTCATCCATGAATACTTCCATGAATTTTTCTATCATATCAGTGAAGATTGACATCATGCAGCGTTGGAAAGTAGCTGGGGTGTTACACTGACCAAATGGCATCCTCCGATATGAGAAGGTTCCATAGGGGCATGTGAATGTTGTCTTTTCTTGATCATCCGGATGTATTGGGATTTGGAAAAATATGGAATATCCATCAAGAAAACAATAGTATTGGTGATTTTCTAATCTTTCCAACATCTGGTCAATGAAAGGCAGAGGAAAGTGATCTTTCTGGTTTGCGGAATTCAGTTTCCTATAATCGATACACATGCTGTGTCCGGTTACAGTCCTTGTTGGGATAAGTTCATCTTTTTCGTTCTTGACGACTGTAATACCTCCCTTCTTTGGTACAACGTGGACTGGACTTACCCAATTGCTATCAGAAATTGGATAGATTATCCTTGCATCAAGCAGTTTAATGATTTCTTTCTTTACTACTTCCTGGAGATTCGGGTTTAGTCGTCTCTGATGTTCTACAGACGACTTGGATTCGTCATCTAGATGAATCCGGTGCATACAAAGGTCAGGAGATATGCCTGGGATGTCATCTAAAGAGTATCCAAGTGCTTTCCTATGCTTGTGAAACTTGTTAAGTAATAGAGCAAGTTCTCCATTAGTGAGATTTGCGTTAACTATCACTGGATAGGAATCCTCCATAAGAAAAGCATACTTAAGTCCAGCAGGTAACGACTTAATCTCCACTTTTGGCGCTTTTTCCTTTGTGAGATTCCCAATTGATGGCGAGTGTCGATCGATATCGGTTTTAAGGTATCGGTCGATATCGATCTCTGGTCCATCGTCGCCTTTGGTTCCGATACCTGAGGATTCATGACTAGTCTCTATGAGACGATCGCACTCGTCTGCTTTGCCATCTATGCTGCAAACTTCATTCTGAGCAGATACAAGAGCATCTTCCAAATAATCATCCGAGTACAATTTCTCAAAAGATTCATGGGTCAGTTCATCCACCTCATCTACATATGATGATTGTTTATCTATCAAAGGAAGTGTGATGACCTTCTCCATATCAAATCTCATAGGGATGTTGCCTATGTTAAGATTTATTCGTCCTTCCTTGACATCGATAATAGTGTTTGCAGTGGCAAGGAATGGTCTACCTAATAGAATCGGATCTCTCGGTTTGTTCTTGTAATGTAGCACAACAAAATCTGTTGGGACAGTACATCCGTCGATTTTTACTGGTACATCTTCAAGTACACCTTCCGGGATCCGAACAGATCTATCGGCAAGAACTAGTTGGATGTTGGCCGGTGTAAATTCAGTGTACCCAAGGAATGTTGCAATAGAGTGCGGCATTAAATTCACGATAGAGCCTAGATCACAAAGTGCTCTTGGAAATAGCTGGTTTCGAATTGTGCATTTGAGAACGAAACTACCAGGCTCGGGTCTCTTTTCTGGAGTTTGAATTATTGCGCTGGCTTCTGCAGAAACCATCATGACACTGCGTTTCTCTGTTGAAAAACTCTTGGTTGTTATTCCTTTGACATACTGTCTTATGGTTGGTGAAATTCTGAGGGAGTTAATAAGTGGTATCTCTACCTTAACTCGTTCGAAGGCTCACCAACATATTTTTTTATCAATGTTGGGCCTAGTATTAGCCTTGGGAGGGTAGGGAGGTAAAGTGTTGTACACCCGTTCTATAGTTGGTCCAATGGGTGTTGGACTCTCTTTCGGATTCGTGGGTGTTTTTCGATTGATATCGGTGTCTTCGTATCGATCGACATCGACAATTTCCTCTTCATCAAGAATGATTACTGGTTCCTTAGAATTTTTATTCTTTTCTTTGTTCTGTGGGAGTTCAGATTTGGAATCGCGGAGTAGCACGGGGTTGGAAATGGATTTCTCTGTTTCTGGAATTTCAGCATTTCCATCCGAAGGGGTGCTTTCTCTAATAATCGAAGTTTAGCTGTTTTTCGTTCCTCAACATTACAGCACTTACATTATGTCTTGGGTTTGTATGACTCTTCCCTGGTAAACTTTCTGCTTCCCTCTTGATAGCGGTAGCACAATTGGCTACATCGCTTTCTAGAGTTCTAATTTGTTCATGCAAAGTGCCAAATTGCTTCGACATTTCGCAGTAAACATCATTCAGCTTGATGTCCAGGTCTTGGCTTAGCCTCTGATTTCACGTGAAGACATGGTTTAAAATGGTTTGGGCTCTCCCTCGGTGTGATACGGTGAGGGTGTCATAGTTTTGGGTAAAACTATCTATGTTAAAAAGGTCTTCCTGAGGGCTTTCATGTCTAAGGAATGTTTGCTCAATGAGATGGACATCTTTATTGCTTTAGGTAATACCAGGTTTCTTTTCCTTTATGAAAGAATGAAGGAGATATAGGGATTTCTTAATTTCATCTATTTGAAGGTCGTTCCTAGATCTAGCTTCTCTTTCTTTATCTTTATTTTCATAAGATTTACCCATTCCTATGTTTTCAATCAAACGATTTGCTTCTTCAGGTTTGCTGGAGCTAAAATTTCCGTTACTCGCATAATCTAGCGTGATCTGGTAATCTAGCTCGAGGCCTCCATAAAAGAATTTAAGGAGCTGTGGTTTTGAATAACCATGGTGGGTACAATCACGCTGATGATTCTTAAATCTAATCCAAGCGTTTCTGAAAGATTCTCGTGGGCCTTTAAGGAATGTGGAGAGTTTATATCTCGCGTCCAAATATCGAATTTCATCGAAGAATTGGTTAATGAAAGCAGTGCGAATATCTTTCCAGCAGGTTAAAGATCCAGCTGGCATTTGATTTAACCAATTTCTGGCTCCCCTCCCTAAGGAGAAGGGGAACAGTTTACATTGATTATTATCATCGAGTGCCAATTGTGGGAACCGAAATTCACACTTGTTGATTTCCGTTATATAAGGAAACTTAGGAAAACCCTAATTTTCCAGAGGAACCGGATCTCTGCGAAAGCCAACGACAAGTAACCAAATAAATGCGGAAAAATACGAAAAAACATAATAAAACGAATTTAAAGAAAAAGTAGATCTTATTTCGATTTCGCGTAAAAAGCGTTGCAATCGTTACAAGGGTTTACAAAGGATTTGGCCGCAAGGCCGTCAGCAAGTTATCAACATAAAAACCTTAAACCTAATCGAGTCGCAGCTCGATAACAAAAGACGGAAAAAGATAAGAAAAAGGATTTGAATGCTTTCGGACTGAACCTTATGAAAGGCTGCTTACGTACCCCTTTCGAGGATCAAGTCGAACGTAGTTCAGTTGATTGAGCTGGACAAAAGATCGAACTGCCTGGGCGAGTTCGTCTAGTGATTGAGCGCCAGTCATAGAAACCAAACTTGTCGAGAAAAAGCCTAAGTTTCTAAGTGCGGAAAATTCTAAGTCTAGAAAAGTTGTGAAAGTCTCAGATGAGAGCTCTGGATTTCGTCCATTTACTTCTGCCCTATGCCTCTTGCTTATATACTCCCTTCCTAGGCGGTTTAATCTTTCCATTTCGCCCAGATTTGAGTTTAATGGGAATCTTCCATTTATCTCGATCTTTCATTTTTTCCCGCGGAAATCTTCTATTTATCCTCAAACATGACATTTATCTTCAAGTTTGATATTTATCTTCTTTCTGCGGGTAAATCGCCAAAACGTCGTCGTATCTTCGGGTTGGACTTCGTTTAAAGTCGCGAGTGGCTTTTATCGCGTTTTATGACTTTCCGAGCCGTTTTGCGATAAATCCGTTTTACGACTTTAGACGAGATCGTTTCCTGATACGATGCCGTTTTTAGATAAGTTTCTCGAGTTAATCGTAAAGCTAAGAAATGTTCGACTTTTTCGATTAATCGTTACCTTTTCTACGATTTACTCGGGGTTTTATTAAAATCGCGTTTTGTACGATTTTTACGAAAAATCTCGAATAAATCGTATAGTTTAGGCGATATTTGGTGTTTCGTTTAACCGTTGCCGTTTTATACGATTTCCTCGAGTTCTTTTCGAGAAAACAAAGTTTTACGGTTTTTATCGTAAAACTCGAACGATAAGACGAATCGAGACGAAACAGGATACATTTCGACCGTGATTCGGAATAAGGTCGTGTCAAAGGACGTATGCCTTGAATCAAGGATGTGGGAGATCGAGGCTCGGGATGGTCGGCTCGACGTACGGCGAGCTAGTTCAGCTTGGCTAGGTCGCCATATGGCGAACTAGGCGAAAAGAACCAGTGGGGCAAAGTCAGCACCTCTAGTTCGCCCAACGGCGATCTAGCCGGGACGGGACTAGTTCGCGCACCGGCGAACTAAGCCAAGCTGGCTTAGTTCGCCAGTGGGCGAACTAGTCGAGGGACTCCTAGTTCGCCCATCGGCGAACTAAGCCAGCGCCGGTGGGCAAACTAGTAGTGACTAGTTCGCGTTTTACGGCTCTTTAGGTTTTTTGCGGTTTCGTAAAACGATTTCTCGAGTTTTATAAAACGATTCTCGAGCTTTACAAAACAATCTTGGAGTTTTATAAAACGGCTTCTTGAGTTTTATAAAACGATCTTCGAGTTTTATAAAACGATCATCAAGTTTTAGAAAACGATCTTCGAGTTTTATAAAACGGCTTCTCGAGTTTTATAAAACGATCTTCGAGTTTTATAAAACGGCTTCTCGAGTTTTATAAAACGATCTTCGAGTTTTATAAAACGATATTCGAGTTTTATAAAACGGCTTCTCGAGTTTTATAAAACGATCCTCGAGTTTTATAAAACGATCTTCGAGTTTTATAAAACGACTTCTCGAGTTTTATAAAATGATCTTCGAGTTTTATAAAACGGCTTCTCGAGTTTTATAAAATGATCTTCGAGTTTTATAAAACGATCTTCGAGTTTTATAAAACGGCTTCTCAAGTTTTATAAAACGATCTACGAGTTTTATAAAACGGCTTCTCGAGTTTTATAAAACAATCTTCGAGTTTTATAAAACGGCTTCTCGAGTTTTATAAAACGATCTTCAAGTTTTATAAAACGATATTCGAGTTTTATAAAACGGCTTCTCGAGTTTTATAAAACGATCCTCGAGTTTTATAAAACGATCTTCGGGTTTTATAAAACGACTTCTCGAGTTTTATAAAATGGTCCTCGATTTTTATAAAACGATCTCGAGTTCTATAAAACGATTCTTCGATTTTTATAAAACGATTCTTCGAGTTTTATAAAACGATTCTTGAGTTTATAAAATGATTCTTCGAGTTTTATAAAACGATTCTCGAGTTTTATAAAACGATCCTAGAGTTTTATAAACGATTCTCGAGTTTTATAAAACGATCCTCAGGTTTTATAAAACGATTCTCGAGTTTTATAAAACGATCCTCGAGTTTTATAAAACGATCCTCGAGTTTTATAAAACGATTCTTTGGGTTTTATAAAACAATTCCTTTTATATTTCTTCGGGGAGTTTCGGCCGTTGATTCCGTCGTACCGATTTTGACCCCAACAGTTAGCCCCCCAGCTCGTAAGAATTTTGAGCCTTTACCAGTTTTAGTTAAGTTAGGCGGAATTAATGGTCGGAAAGGTCCGTTGAAAGTGATCTTTCCACTTTCCAGGGAGCGGAAAGCGTTTAAGATTAGGGCTGCGCCTTGTGAAGGCTGTATACGTACCCTTTTGAGGGGATCAAGCCTTTCGTAGTTCGTTTTGGAGTTAAGGTTCGTATGACCTGTTTCCTAGCAAGACCTTTACGGTCTAGTTATATGTTGTGTAGGAATTATCGAGCATATTGATCTCGATGGCATCTGGACCTTTTCCGGCCTTGAGACTAGCCTCGTAGGCCGTTTGGTCTGGCCGAGCGTGGCCGTTATAGTTTTCGGACTGGCCGTGTGCGGTTCTGAGTCCCTGCCGCTTTTGTGGCTTTATTAAAAATCAGTTTGCGTTTTTAAGAGCGTGTTTTTATTCGTATAAATGTAGCGGGAAGATTATGAGTTGATATTGAGGGAGGTCCGCGAGTTGTCGTCTCGCATTCCTTTTTTCCTTATTGTATCGCCTTGTTCGTTTGCCCGTTTTAGTAAATCAAGTGAGCTTTTAGATATAGACGAAGAGACATGCCTTTAGGATCTCGATTCATGCCTTGAGACGTTAGCAACCAGTGTGCTGGGTTTAGGGCAAGACCTAGGTTTACTTTCGTTTTGCCTGTTGCGATTTTAACCTGATTCCATACCAATTTAGAATCCGCGATAGGTTCTCGGCTTATATGATTCGTCTAGTTGGAACCGAGCATCTCACCGGGAACAATTTCTAAGTTGCCCGGAAGTGCTGACCAAAAGTTTGGATTTCTTTTATAGCGCTATTACCCTTGTGTCGGGTGTTCGAGAGCTATCTATGCGAGATAACTTAAGTTTGTTTAGGACCGTTGCGAGTATGTTGTGATCAGAAACAAACTTTTTAGGCGATAAATGTTTACGTTGTTTTGGCCTTCGCGAAGGATACGTACGTTAAGAATTTTTGCGTAATTTTATAGTCGCGGACGGACTGTTAGGTCTTCCAAGAAAATGACTTTATCGAGGAAGGTATTTATGTCGAAAAACTAATCTCCGGGCGTCTGCGACGTCTCGCAGTGCCGAAAGTTGGTTTTTATTTTATATGCCGCGTTTGGTGTTCGGAAAGGAACGTTTGCGGGCTCAAAGATGTTGCGAGGTGTTGCGAGGGTTTTTTTTTACTCTGCTTTGCAGGAACACTTTGGTTCGTTTGCGGATATTCTAAATTAAAACTTACATTCCTGTTTCGATTTTAGGTAGTTTTACGATTTGTGCTAGAGCAATAGGACCGAGAGGTCGCGTAAGTTGTTTCCCAGAAACGAAGCGTTTTTTCGTTACGGTGCTTTGTGAAGTGTTGACCTTCCGAGATTCGTACGGCTTTAGGAGCTCTGGTACGAGTGTTTTCTTATATGTCGGATTTTGTAGGCAACTTGCTTCGGGAATAGAGTGAATCGCGACAATACAGAACTTAGCCGATTTTCGACAAGTTTGCATTATCCGTTGAAAGTATTGGCTTGGCGTGAAGGTTGTGTTCAGCCGTCCAGCCAAGGTCATATTTGGTAGAGGATTAGACCACGACACTTTCGTGCTATCGAAAAGGTCGAGTCGGTTTGTAAACTTGGCATTGACGTGCAGCGCGATCGGACAATAGCCAAGTAGCGTTTGTCGAACTTGATATGCCAAGTATTCCAGTGGTTATTGAAAACGTTTTTCCGTTGTAGGTTTGATTTATACGATGAAAGTTTCGTATAATCTTTCCTTTGTTTGTATGGAAGTTGTTTCTTTTTTACTCAAGGGAGACAGATCCTAAGAAGCTCGATGTAGAGCCCGTGCGGAGTCTTTTGCGGGGCGGTCTCATTCTCGGATGTAATCGGAAGGAATGAGAGCGGATGCTTGTGAACCGAAGGCCTAAAGAGTGAGATCTTTCAGATCGTGTCGGGAGGAGGCAAAGTTTAGATTGGTCGCTCAGTGCCGGATCGTATAGCTTGGTTTTCGCTATAAGGAATGTACTTTTCGCACATCATGTTACGTTCATTTTCGAAAGTTACTTCGTTATGACATGATCCTGACTATACGAAGGATTTCTCGCGTAAGTAACGGGTGATGAATTTAGTAAATCGGCACGACGCATTGAGTTAAAAATGTTTCCGCAGATTTTTCGAGAAACCTTTCCGTTTAGTTTTTGATTCTTCGGTGATGGTTTTTTTCGGAGTCACTCGCGGAGTTTTACCAAAAGTTATTTCACCGAGATCTAGTCGCAAAATGTTTTAGCGGGTTTCTCGGACGAAATGAATCACATGACCAGCAATAGATCAGTCGGCGAGACGAAAGGACATGTTCTCGATTGCTGCTTTGTGGTCTCGATTTTTCTTTTTGTCGCAAATGTTCTTGATATTATTCCGTGACTCACTTGGTTCGACGGAGAATAAGATCAGTGCTTTGACACCTAAAGATTTCTCGTATAATTTTTTGACTCATACTTGTTTTATAAAGTTCGAGAAGATCTTTATGACTTCGGCAAATCATCGAGTTCCGCTCGGATGTTTTGCAGGGATTTTCTAACCGCATGATTGCGACGAGAGATGCTGTTTATTCCTCGAGATTATTTTCCAGACGGTCTGGGTCAGTCTTTAGCGCTTAGACGTTTTTAGATTGTCGTTTGCTTTTGGGATGATTTCGACGAGGCTTTGCGTCGTCCGAATATTTTTCCGCTTATTCTAGAAAGCGTTTTCTTGATGCAAGGAAATATGTTCGGCGAAAGAAGAAAGATGAGTTTCCTTTGAAGGATTGGGATGATCGACAATCCGGGTTGATTTAAGACCATGGTGGATCGGTGATGACTTGGAGTATGTCTGATTTACGAAAACTTCTAGGAGCGAGTCGGTTTTAAGAAAACGTCAGCATCTCTAGCTCCCTCTTTCTTTTAGGAAATGAGTACGTTTGAATGCGTGGCGATCGTTTCTCGGTTGTACGAGAGATTGGATTGGTTTGCGAGTTATGCCTGAATGGTTAGAAAACAACAAATCGAGATAGACAAAAATTTCTTACGACTTAGCATGCTAGACTATCCTCTAAATTCTAAGTTCTCTAGGTTTGACGGCAGTTTACAAGACGTTTTCGTTTCTTATCTACGAGAAATTAGAAGTCTAATAAAATTTTCAAATATGACATACCTTAGTTTCATCGATGATTTGGGATCGTCTATTCTTCGTTCTTCGTCTTTTGACTTACCGGTCTTCGACGAATTACCAGCAAGAGTATCGGAGCGGGGAGAAGACTTAACCATCGGAGCTCATGTTCTTGTTTCTTCGTATTGCTGGTTTTATTTGACCGACTAGGTGCGCTTTGTATATCGGAAATAATCAATCACGTGCTTGTGATTGGATGTTTTCGACTTAGCGTGGCAGAGTTTCGTAAAACCGGATTGGGTCTAGAGAGTTCAGATTTCTCGTATAGTTTAGGAAACTTTGGTGTTAAGTCAACCGTTGCCGTTTTAGACGATTGATTCGAACTTATACAAAGAAACAAGTCTTCACGGTTTTATCATAAAATCCCGATGGAAATTCTGATTAAGACGAAACGAGAATCGGCGCGATCAAGACTCGAGAGAGAAACTCAAGGATTGGTTCAGCTCGACGTAGGGCAAGTCGGGTGAACCTTTTCAGCTCGCCGTGTGGCGATCCGGATGGTAAGAACCCTTGGGGCAAAGTCAGCGTCTCTTAGGCGAGCTAGGCGCCTGGTTCAGTTTGCCGTATGGCGAGCTAGCTAGCTCTACATTCGATGAGCTAAAACGCTTGGCGCGGGTGATCTCGATTCGTCGAGTTGACTTGTTTTCGTCGTAGAATCTCAATGGAAAGTCCGATTGAGACGAAACGAAAAGCAGTGCGATTATTGTTTAGAGTACGATCAGGCTCACCGTAGCTATGAGTTGGATTGTGCGGACCCTCGGGGAAAAGTCAGTGCCTCTAGGACGAGGTGGAAAGCCGGTCAGCTCGCCAAGATGGCAAGCTAGGTTTCTTGGCCGACTCATGCACCGTCTTTTCGGCTGGATAGTATTGCCCAATTTTGCGAGTAGCCTACAGTTCTTGCGCGAGTAACCTAGGGTTTTGTCGCGAATAACCTAGGGTTTTTCCGGAGTAACCTAGGGCTTTCTCTGCGAGTTACCTAGGTTTTTCCGCGAACAACCTTGGGTTTTTCCGCGAATAACCTACGATTTTTCCGCGAGTTATCTAAGGATTTTTCCACGAACAGCCTTGGGTTTTCCGCGAGTATCCTAGGATTTATTTCGTGAGTAACCTACGGTTTATTCCGCGGTTTCTGGGGGAGCAAGATTTATTTTTCGAAAACTTCTCGAAAAACGTCTTTTGCTCAACCCGTGAGATTTGTCCAACTCGGAAATAAGAAAAAAACTATGGGGTTTGATAGTTTTTATAGTTGCCCTTAGTGATCTGAGATAGAAATTGTGAGCTTGTTTTGTTGCTCTTCCCGTGGCGAAGAGTCGCGATTAGGTTTTCTATTTTGTTGAGTACTACAATGTTTGCGTGAGCCTTTGCCGTACGAGTAGTCGCTGCTGGAGTTGTTTTACCAGCGTCTTTTTGCGAGTTGAGACTTTGTCTTTCATACATCCATACATCGTTTTGGTCAAGCGTTTTGCGGCTATGAGTAAGAGTAATCCGACCCCCCCCCTCCTTCTAGCGCCAAACTGTGGGAACCGAAATTCACACTTGTTGATTTCCGTTAAATAAGGAAACTTAGGAAAACCCTAATTTTCCAGAGGAACCGGATCTCTGCGAAAGCCAACGACAAGTAACCAAATAAATGCGGAAAAATACGAAAAAACATAATAAAACGAATTTAAAGAAAAAGTAGATCTTATTTCGATTTCGCGTAAAAAGCGTTGCAATCGTTACAAGGGTTTACAAAGGCTTTGGCCGCAAGGCCGTCAGCAAGTTATCAACATAAAAACCTTAAACCTAATCGAGTCGCAGCTCGATAACAAAAGACGGAAAAAGATAAGAAAAAGGATTTGAATGC
>CAKOAT010929597.1:16728-36159 GCA_932364175.1 Eruca vesicaria subsp. sativa
CCTTTCGAGGATCAAGTCGAACGTAGTTCAGTTGATTGAGCTGGACAAGAGATCGAACTGCCTGGGCGAGTTCGTCTAGTGATTGAGCGCCAGTCATAGAAACCGAACTTGTCGAGAAAAAGCCTAAGTTTCTAAGTGCGGAAAATTCTAAGTCTAGAAAAGTTGTGAAAGTCTCAGATGAGAGCTCTGGATTTCGTCCATTTGCTTATGCCCTATGCCTCTTGCTTATATACTCCCTTCCTAGGCGGTTTAGTCTTTCCATTTCGCCCAGATTCGAGTTTAATGGGAATCTTCCATTTATCTCGATCTTTCCTTTTTTCCCGCGAAAATCTTCTATTTATCCTAAAACTTGATATTTATCTTCAAGTTTGATATTTATCTTCTTACTGCGGGTAAATCGCCAAAACGTCGTCGTATCTTCGGGTTGGACTTCGTTTAAAGTCGCGAGTGGCTTTTATCGCGTTTTATGACTTTCCGAGCCGTTTTACGATAAATCCGTTTTACGACTTTAGACGAGATCGTTTCCTGATACGATGCCGTTTTTAGATAAGTTTCTCGAGTTAATCGTAAAGCTAAGCAATGTTCGATTTTTCGATTAATCGTTACCGTTTTCTACGATTTACTCGGGGTTTTATTAAAATCGCGTTTTGTACGATTTTTACGAAAAATCTCGAATAAATCGTATAGTTTAGGCGATATTTGGTATTTTGTTTAACTGTTGCCGTTTTATACGATTTCCTCGAGTTCTTTTCGAGAAAACAAAGTTTTACGGTTTTTATCGTAAAACTCGAACGATAAGACGGATCGAGAAGAAACGGGAGACATATCGACCGTGATTCGGAATACGGTTGTGTCGAAGGAAGTATGCCTTGAATCAAGGATGTGGGAGATCGAGGCTCGGGATGGTCGGCTCGACGTACGGCGAGCTAGTTCAGCTTGGCTAGGTCGCCATATGGAGAACTAGGCGAAAAGAACCAGTGGGGCAAAGTCAGCACCTCTTAGTTCGACCAACAGTGATCTAGCCGGGACGAGACTAGTTCCCCACCGGCGAACTAAGCCAAGCTGGCTTAGTTCGCCGGTGGGCGAACTAGTCGAGATGGGACTAGTTCGCCGGTGGGCGAACTAGTTGAGGGACTCCTAGTTCGCCGGTGGGCGAACTAGTTCGCGTTTTACGGCTGTTTAGGTTTTTTGCGGTTTCGTAAAACGATTTCTCGAGTTTTATAAAACGATTCTCGAGTTTTATAAAACGATATTTGAGTTTTATAAAACGGCTTCTCGAGTTTTATTAAACGATCTTCGAGTTTTATAAAACGATCTTCAAGTTTTATAAAACGATCTTCGAGTTTTATAAAACGGCTTCTCGAGTTTTATAAAACGATCTTCGAGTTTTATAAAACGGCTTCTCGAGTTTTGTAAAACGATCTTCGAGTTTTATAAAACGGCTTCTCGAGTTTTATAAAACGATCTTCGAGTTTTATAAAACGATCTTCGAGTCTTATAAAACGATCCTCGAGTTTTATAAAACGATCCTCGAGATTTATAAAACGATCTTCGGGTTTTATAAAACGGCTTCTCGAGTTTTATAAAATGATCCTCGAGTTTTATAAAACGATCTCGAGTTTTATAAAACGATTCTTCGAGTTTTATAAAACGATTCTCGAGTTTTATGAAACAATTCTTCGAGTTTTATAAAACGATTCTCGAGTTTTATAAAACGATCCTCGAGTTTTATAAAACGATTCTCGAGTTTTATAAAACGATCCTCGGGTTTTATAAAACGATTCTCGAGTTTTATAAAACGATCCTCGAGTTTTATAAAACGATCCTCGAGTTTTATAAAACGATCCTCGAGTTTTATAAAATGATTCTTTGGGTTTTATAAAAAGATTCCTTTTATATTTCTGCGGGGAGTTTCGGCCGTTGATTCCGTCGTACCGATTTTGACCCCAACACCAATTCTTCTAGATAATCGATGTGCTCGTGGGGGTGCTCTGAGGCAGATCCACGGAAAGGATTTTTTTGTACCAGATGGATGTAGTCAAAATGAAGCATAGATTTATTTGCTTCATCCTCTGGTAACTTAATAGCTGACCTATTGGAATAGGTCTTAATGGGGTCTAAGTAGTCTTGCAGTTTTTCTGCATCTTGCAGTTTTTCTGCATCTTCAGTTGAAGATGGATAACAATTGACAGGGATTGCAGTCCCCTGTTTAATTGTAAAAAAATTTGTTTTATTGCATAACTGACCTAATGGTTCGTTTTGGACTACTTCCTCATTAACTAGGTTGGTAAGTAAAGACTTACCTGCTTCCGGATGGGTTTCATCGATCGATGTTGGTTGGATTATGTCGATCGATTCCTCGGTCAACATATCGCTCGATGTGTGCGTTACGTCATTGGTCGATGCTTGGCCGAAATCTGTCTTTTCCATCTTGAGTTCTCTGTGATAGCAGAGAAAGAGGAAAAGGAATTAAGTAAACGAAAATAAAATCTAGACTATATTCTAAACTAAATCTGATGGTAATAAGAAAGAGTCCCCGGCAACGGCGCCTAATTTGATATCACTCGAATGTTAAACCCTAAGGAGTGAATTACTCTCTCACATAAGAGGTTCAATCGTAGTACTTAGGGATGGAATCCACAGAGACTCCGAATTACACAACAGATTATTTAGTCTTTGAAATAAAGCTAGACAGCAGATTTAAAACAGTAACTTAAAAGGTAACTAAGCGATTGCTTGATTTGTTTGTTAAGAGGAAAGAAGATAGTTAAACTTAGGTATTTTCTCAGGTGTGACAGACATGCAAGTTATAAAGGGTTTTTATTATTCATAGTTCTGAATTCAAACTTTTAAGGATTTGAAGAATTAACTCTTACTGGATCTCGGGTCAAGAACTATCGTTCGATGACCTTGTGTGAGTATCAATCGATTGTTCGATAGAAATCTCGATCGATGACGTTATGCTATATCGGTCGACAAGACAATTATCTCGTCGATAGATATTGCATCCAGCGAGTTCTAATAACAGGTTTTAAAGGTTCTCTAGTCTTCACTAAATAACTTAGACTTTAGGTAATTGCCAAGTTCTCACTTATCCAAGTTGATCCTAAAATCAGAGGTAAGGGTGATCAATCCTTAACACTAGTATTTATGATGACTAGATTGAGAACTATATTTTAAACACCCTAATAATGGTTACTTCAATGCATGAGTCAACCCCAATGAGAAACCTAAATCTAACAAGAGAGACTACTCAAACATATTTATGAGAGACAGAATCATAATGGTTTGAATAATGCTTTAAGATAATAGCAAGAGAAACAGTAAATAAGTAAAGCAAGGGAGTTCAAGATCTTCTCTGGATTTGTATTTCAGATCTCTCTCTCAATTCCTAAGCTCTTCTCAAAGTATAGCTAGATGCTTCTCCCAAAATTAGGTATAAACGGTCTCTGGAGAAGTCTGTTTAAACTAATACAAAACCCTCTTAATATAGCCTAACAGGCGGCCAGAGACTTAAAGTATAATTTATTAAAACTCTTATGAAGCAATTAGGGCTTCTAATCTTCATTAAATCACTCGGATGGCTTTTGTACCGATCGATATAGAATGTCTTCTATCGATCGATGTGGGTGATCTTTTATCGGTCAATTGCTCTCAATGCACATCGGTCTATATCTTTTAAAACGTTTTTCTCATATCTTCATAAAGTCTCCATTTTAGGTCCATAATAGCCATTTTACACCAGTGAGTACCTGAACCTGTAAAAGCTCTAAAAAGGCACTAGAAGTGTCCTTTTGTTTCCAAAAACACTTATAAATCATGGTTGAAAGTGGGTAAAATCCATGATATAACACCTTCTCTGCCTGGAAGGGCCATAATATCCTCCACTGTGTACACCGCAAATGGTGCGTTTGGCGGCACCTGCAAATCAGGATGAACCCCGGAGCCGGGAGGAGGAGGAGGTGGAGGTGGAGGTGGAGGAGGAGGTGGTTTGTCAGACCGGGACGCTGTAGAAACTCCATGAGTCTCGGGAACAGCGTCATGACCCGGAATAGAAGAACCGGGAGCAGACGAAGATGATGTGCCTGGGTGATGACCGAAAAGATCTCTGTAGTAACTCCCCTGAAGAGGCCTCTTAGCCTTAGCAATCTTGCTCTATTTAGGCATCTAAATTTTTTATAAAAAAATCAAAACATTAATTCCCGTATAATTTAAAAAAAAACAGTTAAAAAAAGTAAACCAACCTAATCTAAATTACCTAAACTAACCACCTAATGTAAAATTCCTAAACTAGCCACCTAATCTAAATTCTCTAATCTAATCACCTAACTAGGAAATAGAGAGAACCTTAAGAGGATTCAGAGAGAAGCTTACTACAAATGATCGAAATCGGATGGCTCAAGTTTATATAAGGAATTTTTTTTCCTCGTAAGGCCCTAGTAACATTATTAGGCCTTTACGAGGAAATAGCTATGCCCGTGTTTTTATTACTAGGACTTTACGAGGAAACTGCTTTACGAGGAAATAGCTATGCTCGCGTTTTTTTCCTCGTAAAGTCTTAGTAATGGTTTTACTACGACTTTACGAGGAAACAGCTATGCCCGCGTTTTCTTTTACTAGGGGTTTACGAGGAAAGGGTTTGTAAATACCTAAACTCGAAACCCCAAACCCCACACCACAACTTCCTTAACTTAGAACCTCTTCTACAACCAAACTCCTAACCTCTTCTACACATAAACCCCAAATGCAAATTAACATTGTGATTAAAAAAACTTAAAAAATATATAATCCAAATTATTTTTTGTGATTAACCAAACTTATAAACAAACATAATTCATTCGGATACATTCTCGTAATCTGTTGAAACATCATCATTTTCGTAAAACTCGTCCTCTACACCTTCGTCCGTTGAGTTATCAGGAACATCTTCGTATTCACGATTATGCAGATCAATGAGTAGGATGTCATCAATTTCTTCTTCAGGTTCCTCGATCTCATTGGTGTTTTCTTCTTGTAATGGTGGTTCTTCTCCAGCGATTATTCGTCCTCGAGGTGTAACTTTGATAACAGCTAACCAATTTATTCCCGAAGTAGTAATCCGAGGGTATGGAATAAAGCAAACTTGATCTGCTTGGGAAGCTAATATGAAAGGCTAGAACTTGTTGTACCTACAAAAATAAAGATCAATGTAAAAATTAATTAATACTCGAAACCTGGATAAAAAAAAAATTGTTGTACCTTCGTCCACCATTGACATCAACTACACCGTTCTTGTTAATCCGAACACCTCTGTTGACGACGGGGTCGTACCACTCACACTTGAAGATAACGCATTTCAAACTCATACCTGAGAACTGAACTTCATAAATTTCCTGCAAGATCCCGTAGAAATCTATTTCGCCTTTCACACATATTCCATAATTACTTTTCGCCCGGTGTCTACCATAGTCTTAGGTATGAAAAGTATAGCCTCGGGTGAAATACATCGATGATGTAGTGACCTTTGCAACTAAGCCTTGAAGTAATTCGCGAAACAATGCAGGATACTCAGGATCGTTATAATCAACCTGCAAAAAAGTAATTGATAGAACTAGACATTAGACTTACTTTGTGGTAATGTATGCATAAAATTTAAGTTATAATAAATACATGTTCCCTCAACCACTTGATAAAGTGTTGATCTTTTCTTTTGTCTAACTCAGTTGTCGATATACCAGGTATTGCTACTTCGACTTGAGTCACAAATTGGCTGTAAAATCATATATATTATGTTATTTAATATTGGAATATATATATATATATAAGTGTGTATGTTTATATATTTACCTTTCAAAATAACCAATCAATGGATGCTCGCAATTAAGAAGAATATAAAGGTGTGCACTATGGACGTCTTCATCACTCGACCACCAAACTTCTTTCGATTTCCCACCCAATCACCCAATTTGACAAAAGATGTCTGGAACATCGTCTTCCATATATGTCGGCACGACACCACCATCATCATATCTTTCTTGGAGCTCGTTTCCTTGTATGTACTTTCGGTGCAAAGTAGTACGATGTGAAATGTGATGTTTCTTCCGTCAAACTTCCCGCAACAATAGAACCTTCGACTCTTGCTAGGTTTTTGGCTTTTCCTTTCAAATTTTTCATGGCCCTTTCATACTGATACATCCATCCATAATGCACAGGTCCATGAAGTAATACCTCATATGGGAGGTGGACAACTAGGTGTTCCATGACGTTGGAAAAAGTAGGCGGAAATATTTTCTCCAAGTTGCAGATTAAGACGGGGATGTTTTCATGAAGTTGTTGGACAACTTCCACTTCAAGAGTGCGGGTGCTCAGATCCCTAAAAATGCTTCAATTTATTATATATTACAAATACAAAAATTATCCACGTTAGTATGTATATATATAAAGAAATAATTAATCATATGATCGTATTATATTAATTGATTAATTACCTGAAAGTGCTTCATGTACTTTTGCCGGTAGTAGCTCCGCAAATGCAAAGGGAAGTAGTCGCTGCATAAAGACATGACAATCATGGCTCTTCATCCCAGAGAACTTTTGCCCTTTCTCAACACATCTTGAGAGATTTGAAACATACCCATCAGGAAACTTCACTTCTGAAGCCACCCAGTAGAACAGCGCAGACTTTTTTTCTGATGACAATCTGAATATCGGAACTGGAACCTTCCCATTGCTTTTTATATGTAGCTCACTCCTTGAGCAGATATCGGGTAAGTCCAACCTCGATTTTACGTTGTCTTTCGTCTTCCCTGGGACATTCCATATAGTGTTCACAATGTTCTCAAAAAAGTTCTTATCTATATGCATCACATCGAGGTTGTGGCGCAAAAGAAGATCTTTCCAATATGGCAATTCCCAAAATATACTATTTTTGTGCCAATTGTGTTGAACACCATAAGAATCATGCATATTACTGGGAACATGCCAATTGCCACCACTAGGAGCTGTTTCTAGAGCACCGTAGTAATCGATTTGCGCTTCGATTTGTTCTCCAATTAAATATGGAGGAGGAGTGTCTTTGACAACCCTTTTGTGCCTGAACAATTACTTGTTTCTTTGGTATGGGTGGTAAACAGGAAGAAATCGACGGTGAAAATCGAACCAACTAGTCTTCCTACCATGCTTCAACTGAAACGCATCTGTCATTCCATTACAATATGGACAAGCTAATCTCCCATGTGTAACCCACCCAGACAACATCCCATATGCAGGAAAGTCACTTATGGTCCACATAAGCATCGCTCGCATCGTAAAGTTTGTTTAACAATCATATGTCCTCACCCCTGTTGACCACAAATCTTTCAACTCTTTTATCAGTGGTTGTAGAAAAACGTCGAGAGATCTTTTTGGATGTTTTGGACCAGGTATTAATATGTTCATGAATAGAAACTCTCGTCACATGCACATCTCCGGTGGCAGGTTATACGGTGTAAAAAAGACCAGCCATAATGAATATTGTCTCCCAAACATTCCAAATGAACTAAATCCATTAGTGCATAATCCAAGATACACATTCCGGCTATTGCTAGCGAAATGTGGATGTACATTGTTAAAATGTTTCCAGGCTCTTGCACTGATGGATGAGTCATCTCTCCATCCATCTGAGTATGCTCGGTGTGCCATCTCATCCCTCCAGCAGTCTCCTCAGATTGGTACAATCTTTTCAACTTGTCTGTGATTGGTAGGTACCACATCCTTTGGTACGGTACCCTGTTACGCCCTCGACCTTGCGGTTTGAATCGTGGCTTCTTACAAAATCGACATTCTTCGAACTTCTCATCATCTCTCCAGTAAATCATGCAGTTGTCGATGAAAACGTCTATCATCTCCGAAGGCAACCCAAGACTATATACCAATTTCTGAATCAGATAATAAGATTCAGCATACACATTGTCTTCTGGCAAATACTCTTTAAACAAGTCTGCCCATGCATCCATACAATTTTCAGGTAGATTGTGATCGGTTTTAATACTCTTCATTCTAGCAGCCAACGACAATTTAGACAGACCTTCTCTACAACCACTGTAATTTGGCTCATTCGCAGCTTTTAACATTTCATAAAACTTTTTTGCATCTAAGTTAGGTTCTTCAACTTCATCATCATTATGAGTTACAAATGCATCACCTACCATATCATGAACCCTATCACAATCTACCATTTGTTCCTCTTGGTGGTGATAGCTATTTTCATTACGCAAATGATCAACCGGTTCAACCTGAAAATTGCTATTACTACTGCTACCTTCATTCCTACAACTAGCATCTTCTCCATGTTGATACCAAATATAATAATATGGCATGAAAACTCTATTTATTAAATGCTTCCAAACATTTTTACGAGGGCCTAATGTTGTATTGCAGCATTTCCGACAAGGACAGAACATCTTACCAATTTCCTGCGTGAGTGGTGTAGAATCTGCTTGATGCATAAATGTCTCCAACCCTTCGAGAAATTCTTTCGTCACCCTCCCGTTATCATCTCTGTGTGAATACATCCACTTCCACAACTCGAAAATATTTCCCAGACCAGACATTTTTTGTGTTTGATCAAGCTTATAGCTGATTTTTTTTTGGTGTGTTTCAAATGTATCACAAATGGTGGTATTTATAGAAATTTTCGAATCTGAGCATTTACTAGGAAATCGCTAGGAAAGGTAGGTACAAAACATGTTTTTGATTTAAATTCGATATTTTCTATCCAGTTCCTCCTAATTTCGTAGTAACAAATTCATTTCTCCTAATTTCGTAGTAAGGTTTTACTAGGACTTTACGAGGAAAGTTATTACTACTCGTTTACGAGGAAATGGACTTTTGCCATGTAGTTTCCTCATAATGGTACTACGGTCTTACGAGGAAAACTGTTTCTCGTACCTGTACGAGGACCTTACGAGGAAACTAGTTTTCCTCGTAAAACCGAAGTAATTCCGTAGTAAATTTACGAGGAATTATTTTCTTAGTAAAATTTCCTAGTAAATTCTTAGTTTTCTTGTAGTGTTAAATAATTTAATTTTTATTTATTCTAAAAGGATTTTAATGAAATATTATGACAAGATTTCAATCACCTTTTTTGAATTTGTTCGAATAATGAGAGATTTGATCATTTCTCTAATATTTGTTTCTTCGAATAAGACTTAAGATCTTAGTAATTTGGGTTTCGTTATAATCTAAACTAAACCAAAATCCGAACTAGATCCGAAGATATTTGAAATTAGTATAGTATGTTAAGAATTTTTTATATGTCAAGGTAATTTATATATTTTATTGTATTCAAAAGATTTTTGTAGTTTGTTTTATATTTTATTTTGAATATACTTTAGTTAGTTTAGATAGTTTAATTAATTTTAAATTATATTTACGAATAATTTAAATTTTTAACATATTTTTATCAATTTAGAGGTTTCAAAAATATTTTTTGAAATGATTTCAGATTTTGGTTTTAATCTGATCCAAACCAAATTGGAAAGGAACCGAACAAAATTTGATTTGATAATTAATAAAACCCGAATGCGATTGAAGATCATAATACCAAAAATTAGAAAATCTGAATCAATCGAACCAAAACCAAACCGAAAACGTCCAAGCATATGATATATTTAAGAGACTAACATTTTTTTTGGTCAATTTACAATCGATACATATTATAGTGTTTCAAAAGGTTAAAATCGAACAAACATTAATATAAAAAATTTATCCCACGCATACGCGCGGGAATCATCTAGTGTTGTAGTATTGTATGTGTTTATTAGGGTTAGATTTTGGAAAGCATAATTTTTCTTTTTTATGTTTTTTAAAATTTACCTAAGTGTGTTTATTTATGTGTATAGGAAACACAATTTATATATAATTTTATTTTATAACGTGGTTAATTAATTAATTTAGTCAATTTAGTGTCGGGTTTAGGGTCTGGACGACGTACTATTAAGTCGTTTGGTAAATATGTTTACGGCAGACAACTTACTAGTAAGTCGTCTGATGTATAGTGTTCAACAAACGACTTATTAATAAGTCGTCCAAACCAGACCGAACATTTAATTTTACTAATGTACTTTTAAACCTACCCGGATTATTTACCAGACATCTCTAAGATTTTTTTTTCTTTTACTAACTTTTTCTCAAAATTCAGAAAACCCTAACGCCGTTTCTCTCAAAGATGATTTCAAAGGCGATTTCCGTCGATTCTCTCTAATCCATCGTTCTTACCGCCGAATATCTCTTCGCCGTTATCAGTGTCGTTATCACCACTGTTCTCACTGTTGCTTCCTTTATTTCAGATCTAAGAGGAAATCCTAGCGCCGTTTTTCTGTAAACCCTAGCGCCGTTTCGTGTCTCATTCGCACCGCCGGTTCTCTGTAACCCCTAGCGCCATTTCTCTTCGAGGCGTTTCGTTGAACTCCGCCGCCAGTAAGCTATATCTCTTACTGTCGAGTGACTAATTGAGGAAAATATGAACAGAAAATGTTGTCGCTATCAACTTATGACTTAATGTGTATATATACTCGTTCTCACCATCGTTTTAATCGCGCTTCTTTTTCACGTCTATTTTTTCAGATCTATAACCGCTGTGTCGAAGGCGACTATAATTTCTCCAAATTTTCAGGTCGGCTTTAAAGTGTTCTACGGAAAGTCTTGGAAGACTTGCCAGACGACTTAAATATAAGTCGTGTGGAAAGTCTTCCAGACGTTTAATTAAAATGTTATACTGGATGGTTGTGTGTTTGAGATGGTTATCTTTGATTGTTTTGCAGACAAAAATAAAATGGATATTCCAGAACTCCCATGTAGGATACATACATTATGGGAAAAGCCCCCCGCATTGAATAGCATTTCGTATCATACGGATAGTTAGAAAAGAGCTGACGCATCATCTACAAATATTCAAAATAAAACACATTAGTAAACATAGAGAAAATGAAAGTTTACTAAACATTGACGCAGACGACATACCAGTAAGTCGTCTCGGAGACTTAGACGACTTACCAGTAAGTCATCCAAACAGGTCATTTTTGAAATTGAATTTTCAATGGGATGACTTAATTGTAAGTCGTCCAGCTTTTTTTGTTAAAAAGAAAATTTTAGACGACTTACCACTAAGTCGTCTAGGATAACAGGTTAGTTTTGCATTTGACCGAATTGTGTCAGTTATTTGAATTTTCTTGCACGACTTACCAGTAAGTCGTCTCTGGAAAAACAAAAATTTCAATATTTTATTAAAGCTAGACGACTTATCTGGAAGTCGTCTCAGGTTAGTTTGCAGTTCAAAAACAAAACTTAAATATTTTACTTTTCCTAGACGACTTACTTGAAAGTCGTCCAGTTGGATGACTTACAAGAAAGTCGTCCAAGATAAGCAAGGTTTGACCAGAATCTCGGAAAAAAAAATCTTGACGCCTTTGCTTATCCTGGATGATTTTCAAGTAAGTCGTCTGACTGGACGACTTTCGTGTAAGTCGTCTGACTGGACGACTTTCGTGTAAGTCGTCTGGGAAAAGTTAAATATTTAAGTTTTATTTTCCAATTTTAAAACTACCCTGAGACGATTTACAGATAAGTCTTCTAGCTTGAATAATATATTGGAATTTTTTTCCAGAGACGACTTACTGGTAAATCGTCCAGGAAAAATCAAATAACTGACACAATTTGATCAAATGCAAAACTAACCCGTTTATCCTAGATGACTTAAGTGTAAGTCGTCTACGGTATTATCTAGATTTTTTTTTTTAAACAAAGAGGGACTTAGAAATAAGTCGTCCGTTTGACCAGAAGACTTACCTGTAAGTCTTCTGTAGCTAGACGACTTACGAGTAAGTCTTCTACGCGAACAGATCTGTCAAAAATTTAAGTTTTGATACCTTAAACTAGTGAGATGACTTCCTTAGCACACAGAGTCTTCTCCAATGACCCAGAACCTCAAACGAAAGTTACCCACCAAGAATAGTAAGCTTGAATGGCTCTATCAACCACAAAAAAAATTTGAATCAAAAGCTTGAATTTTTTTGGATGAATATGGAGACAAGGTGAAAGAGATGTTGTTTTAGTTTATAACAATTGAGAAAGAGAAAGTGTAAATCGATTTTAGGTGCATAAGAGCTTCAAATTGGTTGTTCATGGTGGTTAGGGTATTGATCGCAATGGCAATTCTGTAAATACTTGAAGATGATGAGGTTGAGAGAATAAAAAAATAATTTTCGAAAAAATGGTATTTTTGTAAATAATGTGAACAGGTGGGGTGAATAAGACAAAACAAAAGTAAAAAAAATGTTACTTTTGTGTTTGACTTTAAGTTTTGAGTCAAATTTGCAAAAAGCACCAAAAACAAACACAACGGATTACAATTTCGGGCTTAAATAATTAAATGAAGCAGACGTATTATAAATTACAATTTATATAGGTTATTCAATCAGAGATTTAATTCATACAGATAATTCAGTTAACATATATGTATGACCAAATCCTAATATATAAGTATAATCTTAAGGAAATTAATATCTAAGTTAATATAAAATTGAACAAAATTATTGTAAATATCACATAATGTAAGATTTTAGCTAGTGTTCATGTTTTAATAAGAAATTTATCACTAAAAATTTGAAACACTAAATTAAATTACTGCATGCAAACTATAAAATTGTTGTGTTTAAAAATATTATATTAAACTATTAGCAATATGGTATATTAAAATTATATACCTTTAATCATGTAAATCTAATATTTGTATAAAGAATAATCACCCGCACTGTTGTGCGGATCAAAATCTAGTTGTATATTAAAGTAACATAGGCCACTGATTTAATTATGCTTTATGCAACAAAATATGCCGGGACGACACTGAGTTTTACACATGGTTTACACGTAATAAAATATTTATATAGGCCTCTACAAGATCCTACTATATATTATTTTAGAAGTCATTTTAGTGATTTTTGCTTAGGTATCACTTATAGGTGAAGTTTAAAATTATTTTTTTAATTTGATTGGTTGTTAGTATTTAAACTTAAATTTATTTAATTAAATTGCTATAAGAAAACTAACTCTATAATTACTTAATCTAATCTATGTTACCAAATAAATAATCAAACATTTTAAATATCAAGGAATTAACATAATTTATTTATAAAAACAATTAAATATCATAGATTATATTATATAAATTTTTAATATACATATAAATGCATATGATACTACAGATATAATTTTATAAACAGTTTAAATATATTTATATTAGTAATGCATACAATAAATCATAGATTTCAGAAAAATAATAAATATAAACCTAATGATATTTCTATTCACTAAATATATATATCATTTTTTTGTCAGCACCCATTTTTAAAGATCAAGTAGTGGTCGGGTTTGAGTTGTTCCAAAGATACGCTTGGTCCGGCCGGGTCTTATCAACATGGGAAATGAGAGTGTTGTTACTTCGCGCCATCTTTTCTAGGGCGTCCACTTGTACCTTCCTCGATCTAGGCGAATATGGGAGCAAAGACCGGCCAGTCGATTGAACCCGCAATCATGTTCACCAAATTGGAATAGTCTATCTGTACATGTATTGTCACTACTATATATTAATTGAGAAGTCATTTTAGTGACTTTTGCTTAGGTGTCACTTATAGATAAAGTTTAGAATAAATTTTTTTAGTTTGATTGGTTATTAGTATTTGAATTTTTATTTATTTAATTAAATTTCTAAAAGAAAACTAATCATAAACCTAGCCTAATCCATGTTACCAAATAAACAATCAAACATTTTAAATATCAATGAATTAACGTAATTTATTATATAAACAATAAATATCATAGATTATATTATATAAATTTTAATATGCATATAAATGCATATGAAACTACAGAAACAATTTTATAAACAGTTTAAATATATTTATATTAGTAATGCATACAATAAATCATGGATTTCAGAAAATAATAAATATAACCCTAATAATATTTATACTCACTATATATATATATATTAATTGCAATGTCATTTTATTGAACTTATATTATGTGTCACTGTAGAATTAATTATCTTAATTTTATTGGTTGTTGGAATTTAAATTTTAATTTATTTAAATAAAGTTTTTTAAAAAAGAAACAAATATTATAATTACCTAATCTAATACTCCATCCTTTCCATATTAGTTGTCGTTTTAGGTTTTTGCACACAGATTAAGAAATAATTAATTTTGCATATATGAAAAATAAAAACATATTTACCCATACATCTAACCACATTTCAACCAATGGAAAAATAGAATAACATTTAAATCAATATATTTTGCATTGAAATTATAAAAGACCATTTATTTTGAAACGAAAAATTTTACTATACAACGACATCTAATTTGAAACGGAGAGAATATATACTACCCAACAAACAATTAACCATCTTAAATACGTCCTCCTATATTTTGTTGAGAAGTCACTTTAGTGACTTTTACTTAGATAAATAACTTTTGCTTAGGTGTCACTTATACGTGAAATTTAGAATTAATTTTTTTTTAAATTTGATTGGTTCTTAGTATTTGAATTTTCATTTATTTAATTTTAATTTAATTTAATTTTAAAAGGAAACTAATCCACTAATTATCTAATATAATATACCAAATAAACAATCAAACATCTTAAATATCGACAAATTAACATAATTTATTTATATAAATAACTATATATCATATAGTATATTATATAAAAATTTAAATATACATATGATATTATAGAAACAATTTATAACCGGTTTAAATATATTATATTAATAGTGCGTAAAATAAATCATAGATTGCAGAAAATAATAAATATAAACCTAATAACATTTCTACTCTATATATATGTATATATATATATATATATATATATATATATATATATATATATATATATATATATATATATATTGAGAAGTCATTTTAGTGACTTTTGTTTAGGTGTCACTTATAGGTGAAGTTTAGAATTAGTTCTTTTAATTGGATTGGTTGTTAAAAATTAAAATTAATTGGATTTAGTTAAATTTCTAAAATGAAACTAATCCTATAATTATCTAATCTAATCTATGTTACCAAATAAACAATAAATCATCTTAAATATCAAGGAATTAACATAATTTATTTATGTAACCAATTAGATATAATATACATATAAATGCATATGATTGTGGGAACCGAAATTCACCAACTGGCAAGATTACGTAAATATAGGAATTTAGAGTAAACCCTAATTTCCCAGAGGACCCGGCTATCTGCGGAACCCTACAAGAACAATCAAGAACACGACAAGTATAAAATAAAGATGTAAAATAATGGGATTGAGAACAAAAAGAGTCTTATTCTGAATCTGCGTAAGAACGGTACAACCAGAGTAAGCCTTAGCCACGTGATCCATCGGCGAGATCCGTAACCTAACAGTCTAAGACTAAAACACTAGTTGAGACACAAAAACGGAAAAAACCCTAAGTGCTAAGTTTTTGGTGGTGAAAGCTCTCGAAAATCATCCCATGCTTCTGTCCTCTTCCTTCTACTTATATACTCCCTTCCACGCGGTTTAGTCCTTCCATTTCGCCCAGATTCGAGTTTATCGAGAATCTTCCATTTATCTTGATCTTTCCGTTTTTTCCCGCGGAAATATTCTATTTATCCTCAAACTTGACATTTATCTTCAAATTTGACATTTATCATCTTTCTGCGGGTAAATCGTCAAACCGTCGTCGTATCTTTGGGCTGACTTCGTTAAAATCGCGAGTAGGCTTTTATCGCGTTTTAGGACTTTCCGAGCCGTTTTGCGATAAAACTGTTCTACGACTTTAGACGAGATCGTTTCCTGATGCGATGCCGTTTTTAAATAAGTTTCTCGAGTTAATCGTAAAGTTTGGCAATGTTCGATGTTCCGGTTAATCGTTACCATTTTCTACGATTTACTCGAGGTTTTACTAAAAACGCGTTTTTTACGATGTTTCATGAAAAATCTCGAGTAAATCGTATAATTAGGCAATGTTCGGTGTTTCATTTAACCGTTGCCGTTTTATACGATCTCCTCGAGTTCTTTCGAGAAAACAAGACTTTACGGTTCTTATCGTAAAACTTGAACGATAGGATGGATCGAGACGAAACAAGAGACGTTTCGATCATGGTTCGGAACACGATCAAACCGAAGGACGTATGCTTCGTATCGGTAATTCGGAGAGCAAGGCTCGGGATGGTCAGCTCGACGTACGACGAGCCGAACCGGGTTGGTTCAGTTTGCCGTACGACGAGCTGGTTCGGTCAAACCTGCTTGCGTTTTACGGCGGATGCGATTTTTTACGGTTTTTTGTCTAAGTCAAGCAATCGTGTAATCGGAAATTGTTTTGTTTTTTTCCCCCGAGATAACAATTCTCAAGTTTTGCGCGGATTTCCTTTGCTCGGAAAATCCTTATAATTTTATAAAACGAGTTATCTTGTTTTATAAAACATATTTTTATTTTCATTATTTTTTGCGGAAATTTTTGGTCATTGATTCCGTCGTGCCAATTTTGACCCCAACAGTTTGCCCCCCAGCCCGTAAGAATCGTGGAGTTCTTGCGGTGGTTTGAACTTGTTCGGCAAGTTTGGTAGAATTAGGCGGAACTTTAATGGCCAAAAGTCCAAAGGTGAATAGTAAAACTCTCTTTTGTAAGTATGTGTAGTAAATTTTCAAAAAATTTTACTCATTTCTTCCACAACTTTTTTAAGATTCAAGAAGTTTTCCTCCTCCTCTCTCTTTGAATTTTCATTTCTCAACTTCCCCAAACATGTTTTCGATGAGGAGAACTCGCTCCGAAACTAGTTCTGATCGTCGTGGTTCTGAAGGAACAGACTCGCAACCTTGCGTTTCAGTTCCGAAGGAAGAGTTTTTGCTACCTCTGGTTGATGCGGAAGACGTCGAAGCATACAGGACGGCTGGAGGTGTTACGAGGCATGCTAGAGCCGGAACCTGGGTTCCGTCTTCGTTACCTGCTAACCACACAGCCGAATGCCCGAGTTCGGTCTCCCCTCATGGTCTCGGTTTCATTCGGAAGTTCTGCCAAGTTCTAGACGCCGTAGAGTTTCGCCTCCCGTTAGCTGGGGAGAATGAAAAAGACGCGCCCGACGGTTTTTTACGCGTTACGACGTATTCTTGACGCAATGCCACTTATGGTTTTCGATTCCAGAGATCATTGTCCGATACCTTCATCGCCTTGGGCTATCGATAATCCAAATGAACCTGTGCGCTTTACAGCAAATTGTTGGTCTTTTGACGCTGAGCGTCAAGCTAGGAATGGTTCTCAGCGTTGATCATCTTGAAGGTATACTGAAGCCCGATGGATCGTCTCAAAGGGTTAACTTATCTCTCGGTGGGAAATAGTCACGGCTCCATGTCAAACTATCCTTCTTGGAAGAAGAATTTCTTCTATGTTCGTATTGACGGTGCATCGGTGGAGGAGGAATTTATTCCTCTCTTCGTGACTAAATGAGGTTGGAAAGGTATGTGATCTGACTTGCTTTTGTTTTCCGCAGACACCAACCCTCTTCCTCCGTTTCCGGAAGGTTTTTTAGCTACTATTACTTTGTTTCAAAACGGGGATATGAGTTGGAGTAGTTTTTCTCCGCAACGCATTCGTCGCGCAGTTGCTCTTTTTCGTTCTCGACTTCTTGTAGACTCTTCGGTTTTTGAAGAGGATTCGTATGTAGGCAACTTTGTCCCGTACACGTCTCCGATGAGGAGAAACAGGCCAAGATCTCGAAAAGATAAGCAAGTGGCTGTTGACGACGACACATCCGTCCGTGCCAGTTCTCCTGAAAACATACTCAAGGATTTCCTTGACAGTCAAGTTAACAAGGGCGTTTGGGCATGCGCTGGGTCGTCGACTTCCCACTTCTCTGAAGGCGATCCGAGCTACATTCCAGATTATGCCAAAGCGTTCGAACAAGCTAACAAGGTTTGTTTCTTTTTTAACGACTCACGATCAACGAATTTCGCTTTTCCTTTCATCTTTCTTTTTGCGGGGCCTTCTGATTATGAGTCGAGCCTTAAATGATCGCAGATCCGAAGCTCTTTTTGCTAGTTTCGAGCGGATTTGGCTGAGAAAGAGGTTGCTCATCTTCGAGCGGAAATTCGCGCCAACCTCGCCGAAGAGTGGGCTGAAGGGAAGGTTACTCGTGTTAAAAACGAATGTGCGGAAAACTCTCGTCGTACTAAGGAGCTTTCTGATCAGAGAGTTCGTCGTGCTCGTCGTGCGGAAAAAAGGGAGGTGGCCGAGGAAATGACGGTTCGCCGCGAACAATTCGCAACTTGTTACTCGAACGTTGAGGCTGCCCAACGAGCCGATGGTGATTATCGCTAGTGTCACGGTATAGTCCACGGATTATCCCTTACCCAACGTGAGGGTTAATCATATGCCAAAGAGTATCCCAAGCAGAGGAAGTGCTTGCCTCAAAGGAAAGATATGCAGCCCGAATTCTTTAACCTTAGGGTGCAGATGTGGGATCAGTGAAATTCCATTGTAGTCTCGCCGGATTCAGTCGAAGTTGGGCCCGAGATCCCAGGTGGGGATGGTGAAGTCGATCAGCCGTGGATTGACGTTAACACTGGCCAAAGTTCGGCGTCCGGTTTTTATTTCGATGAATGATGTGTTTGTTATTAGTATGGTGTTGCTTTGTAATTTTATCTAGACTGGTCGTTGGTAGCTTTGAATCCCTGCCGCCGGGGGGTGTGTTTTAGACGAAAATATTAATAAAAATATTTTCTAAGTAAGAAATCTTTGTTTCGTTTTAGATGTAGAGGGAAGAATACGAGTTGTCGTCTCGCATCTAACTCTTTGGTGTAGATCGTCCGGTTCGTTTACTCGGAATGTTTCGATTTTTCACGAGTTTTTAGATGTGGGCGAAGAGACATGCCTATAGAATCTCGATCCATGCCTTCAGACGTTAGAGACCAGTGTGCTGGGTTTAGGGCAAGACCTAGGTTTACTTTCGGATTGAGGCTATGCGAGGACTAGTTGGCTTTTGTTTTGCATGTTGCGATTTTAACTTGATTCCATAGCAATTTAGAATCCGTGATAGGTTCTCGGCTTATACGATTCGTCTGGTTGGAATCGAGCATCTCACCGGGACCAATTTCTAAGTTGCCCAGAAGTGCTGACCAAAAATTTAGATTTCTTTTATAGTGCGCTATTTTATCCTAGTCGGATGTATGCAGACCAACGGGTCTGTGTGTTTGCTTAGGACAGCTAGCGTGCTCGACGAGACCAATCGCCAAGCGTTTGTGATTTTATAGTCGCAGAGGGACTTTACGAAATATTCCTCTAAGACTTTTGACGACGGCTTGCCAGTTCTTTTCGAAATATTTTGGTGTATAAGTTTGTAGTCGGAATGACTAAGTGATTTTTTGCTGCAGAAGTGATTTCCG
>CAKOAT010929597.1:36259-49190 GCA_932364175.1 Eruca vesicaria subsp. sativa
CCCCCCCCCCCCCCGGTTTTGGAAAGGGAGATAGCTGAAACTCGTGTTTTAGGTGAGCTGCCTACGTATTCCTTTCGGAAATCAAACCATCTCGTAGTTCTGATTGTTGGTGCGAGTGTTCTTACTCGGCTGTCGCAGACTTCTCGATCGCTTTAGTTGCTGGATCGATGTCTTGGTCCGGGTTTGTCTCCTCATGTTGGGTAGAAGTGATGGATTCGGGAGCTTGCTGCTTCTCGACCGTTGCTGACTTGGGGTCGTTTTCCGCAGGTGGCGGTGTTAACTTCGCCCGTTTTAGTTTGATGATCGCATCCGCTAGTTGCCTTAGCTTATTCGGCTAAAAAGCACGATCGCGATTGTCGCTGGCATCCTCAAATTTCTGCGACTCCTGTGGGGGTCGGAAATTTGATGCACAAGTGGTACGTCGATAGAACCGCCTTCATGGAGTTTATCCACGGCTTGCCCATGATCATGTTGTAGATGGTTGGGCTATCGACGACTGCGAAGTTAACGATCTTCATCACTTCTTTAGTGGCGACCGGAAGTCAGATTGATCCAGGTCATAGCCGTTTCGCCGGAGAAACTGGTCAACGGCTTTGGAATTGGCTCCACCTCCGATAAATCGATTCCCATGCGCGCCAGCGTGTTGTTGAAGATTACGTTGACGGTGCTTCCGGTGTCGACCAGGATTCGGGCGACTTCTATGTCACTTTTGACCAGTTCGATGACGAGGGGATCGGCGTGCGGTTGATCGATGCCGCCGGTTTCCGTATCGTCGAACGAGATTACTCCCTTTGGAGTGTTATCGGATGATACGTTCCAACTCGAACCGGTTTCGGCTTTTCGTTGGTAGGACTTGATGGACGAGATGGTATCGTTGTAGTATTGCGATTCACTGATGATCATATTGATCTTTCGGCGATTAGCGTCGTTACCTTTCTCGTCGTGTTTTCGTCCACGTTTCTCGCCTGGCTGGTTCCCTTGAGGCGGAGTTTCCGCTCGCGAGTTCCTATGAGGTTTTGGTGGGTGGTCTGAATCGCAGATGAGGTCTTTTACGCCGGACACCTCGGAAAGTTCTCCCGCAATAGCCTGCGTCTTTTTCGCTGTCCTTGAGCTTGGCTTGTCCCATGGTGATCTTAAAGGCCTGTAGGTGCGCTTTGTGATCAGCTGTCCCGTCGTAGGTCGGCACCTTGAGCTTTCCCGAATCGGGTAGCTTGACCTCAGTAATGCGAGTCGTAAAAGGCGTTTTGTGAGATTGGTATAGCAGCCGATCGATTTCGGGTGCGGCGCTGGTAGCATGGTGAACTTGAGATTTCACCGCTTTTACCGCTGCGGCCGTTTTAGTTATGTAGTCGCGGAGATCGCGGATCTCAGTTAGCTAGGTTGCCAGCAGTTTTCCGACCTCGTCGGCGTTTGCTGCGAGTAACTGGAGACCGTTCCTCGGCTGTTTTTGCGAGTTGCGCAAAATAGAGCTCCTCCTCGTCTCCAGTAAGAGAACGCTCGGGAGAAGACTCCGGCAGAGGGCTGTGGGTTTTCCTTCTCCTAGGATGTACATCCGCATCTTCATCAGACGAGTCGGATTGGTCGCTCATTTCCAGGTTAACCATTTCGACGCCGTCTTCCTCGGTTTCCACTCTGTGAGTAGGAGATTTTTCCGATTTGTTTAGCGTCGCGTCAGGGTTATCTTTTTCGGAGTCTTTCTCTGGTAAATTACACTGCTCGGTTCTGGGACGATCTATAGGAGTCGCGAAATCAAGCCTCCTTCCACGGATCTTAGTAGTTCTGCGGGGGTGAATCGCTCTAGTTGTCGCAGTTAGGGTTTCGACCTGTTTTGCGAGTGAACCAATGAGCTTTTCTTGCTCTTCTGATTTTTTGTTAAAGTCGGAGAGCATCTTTTCGATGGTCTCGGGGTTAGCGTTTGAAGCGTTGGCCGAGGACACATCTTGTGGTGGTGGTGTTTTGTCAACGTTATCGCTTTCGTCGCGAGTTTGGTTGTCACCAGTCATCGTTTCTTGATCGAGCGTGCTGAGGCTTGAGTGTAAGATAGATCCGACCCCCTCCCCTCTTTCTAGCGCCAAACTGTGGGAACCGAAATTCACCTACTGCCAAGATTACGTAAATGTAGGAATTTAGAGTAAACCCTAATTTCTCAGAGGACTCGGCTATCTGCGGAACCGCACAAAAACAATCAAGAACACGACAAGTATGAAATAAAGATGTAAAATAATGGGATTGGGAACGAAAAGAGTCTTATTCCGAATCTGAGTAAGAACGGTACAAGCAGAGTAAGCCTTAGCCACGTGAGACGTCGGTGAGATCCCTAACCCAAGCAGTCTAAGACTAAAACCCTAGTTGAGACGCAGCTCGATAACAAAAACAGAAAAAACCCTAATTGCTAAGTTTTTGGTGGTGAAAGCTCTCGAAAATCGTCCCATGCTTCGGTCCTCTGCCTTCTTCTTATATACTCCCTTCCAGGAGGTTTAGTCCTTCCATTTCGTCCAGATTCGAGTTTATCGATAATCTTCCATTTATCTTGATCTTTCTTTTTTTCCCGCGGAAATCTTTTATTTATCCTCAAACTTGACATTTATCTTCAAATTTGACATTTATCTTCTTTCTGTGGGTAAATCGTCAAACCATCATCGTATCTTTGGGCTGACTTCGTTAAAGTCGCGAGTAGGCTTTTATCGCGTTTTAGGACTTTCCGAGCCGTTTTGCGATAAAACTGTTCTACGACTTTAGACGAGATCGTTTCCTGATGCGATGCCGTTTTTAAATAAGTTTCTCGAGTTAATCGTAAAGTTTGGGAATGTTCGATGTTCCGGTTAATCGTTGCCGTTTTCTACAATTTACTCGAGGTTTTACTAAAAACGCGTTTTTTTACGATTTTTCATGAAAAATCTCGAGTATATGGTATAATTAGGCAATGTTCGGTGTTTCATTTAACCGTTTCTGTTTTATTCGATTTCCTCGAGTTCTTTCGAGAAAATAAGACTTTACGGTTTTTATCGTAAAACTTGAACGATAGGACGGATCGAGATGAAACAAGAGACGTTTCGATCATGGTTCAGAACACGATCGAATCGAAGGACGTATGCTTCGTATCGGGAATTCAAGGAGCAAGGCTCGGGATGGTCAGCTCGACGTACGATGAGCCGAACCGGGTTGGTTCCATTCGCCGTACGGCGAGCTGGCTTGACAGAACCATTTCGCTGTACGGCGAGCTGGCTTGACAGAACCAGTTCGCCGTACGGCGAGCTGGGAGGACCGGACCAGCTCGCCGTACGGTGAGCTGAACCGGCTGGTTCAATTGGGCGTACGGCGAGCTGGTTCGGTCGAACATGCTCGTGTTTTACGGCGGATGCGTTTTTTTGCGGTTTTTTGTCTAACTCGAGCAATTGTGCAATCGGAAATTGTTTCGTTCTTTTTCCCCGAGATAACAATTCTCAATTTTTGCACGGATTTCCTTTGCTCGGAAAATCCTTAGAATTTTATAAAACGACTTATCGTGTTTTATAAAACATATTTTTATTTTCATTATTTTTTGCGGAAAGTTTTGGTCATTGATTCCATCGTACCGATTTTGACCTCAACAATGATACTACAGAAATGTTTTTATAAATGCTTTAAATATATTTATATAGTAGTGCATATAATAAATCATAGATTGCAGAAAAATAATAAATATAAACTTAATAATATTTCTACTCACTATATATATATATATATATATATATATATATATATATATCCAACTATATATTAATTGAGAATTCACTTTAATGACTTTTGCTTAGGTCTCACTTATAGGTGAAATTTAGAATTAATTATTTTTATTTGATAGGTTGTTAGTATTTTAATATTTATTTATTTAATTAAATTTTTAAAAGGAAACTAATCCTATAATTACCTAATTATCTATGTTACCAAATAAATAATCAAACATATTAAATATCGAAAAATTAACATAATTTATTTATATAAAGAATTAAATATCATAAATTATATTATGTAAATTTTTTATATACATTTAAATGCATATGATACTACAGAAACAGTTTTATTAACAATTTAAATATATTTATTTTAGTACTGCATATAATAAAGATTGCAGAAAATAATAAATATAAATCTAATAATATTTCTATGCACTATATATATATATATATATATATATATATATATATATTAGTTGAGAAGTCACTTTATTGAATTTTGCTTATGTGTCAATGTGCAATGTAGAATTATTTCTTTTAATATGATTGGTTGTACGTATTTAAATTTTTATTTATTTAATTAAAATTTTTTTTAAAAAAAAAACTAATCTTATATTACCTAATGTAATACCCCCTCCATTTTATTTTAGTTTTCTTTAGGTTTTTCACGTAGTTTAAGAAACAATTAATTTTTCATATTTTTAAATTAAAAACACATTTACCTATACACTTAACCACATTTCAACCAATAGAAAAATATAATATTTAAAATCAATAAAATTTTCATTGAAACTATAAAACGACACTTCTTTTTAAACGAAACGTTTTACTCTACAATGACATCTAATTTGAAACGGAGAAAGTATATATTACCGAACAAACAATTAACCACCTTAAATACATCCTCTTATATATTAGTTGAGAGGTCATTTTAGTGAATTTTGCTTAGGTAAGTTACTTTTCCTTATGTATCACTTATAGTTGAATTTTAGAATTATTTTTTTCTAATTTGATTGGTTGTTAGTATTTGAAATTTCATTTATCTAACTAAATTTATAAAAGTAAACTAATCCAATAATTATCTAATCTAATCTATGTTACCAAATAAACAATCAAACATCTTAAATATCGACAAATTAACATAATTTACTGATGTAAAAAATTAGGTATCATATATTATAAAATATAATTTTTTTAGTCTACAGACAAATGCATATGATATTACATAAACAATTTATAAATGGTTTAAATATATTATAATCATAGATTGTAGAAAAATAATAAATATAAACCTAATAATATTTTGACTCATTATGTATATATATATATACATATATATATATATATATATATCCTACTACATATTAATTGAGAAGTCATTTTAGTGACTTTTATTTAGGTTTCACTTATAGGTGAAGTTTTAGAAATAATTCTTTTAATTTAATTGGTCGTTAGTAATTAAATTTTAATTTATTTAATTAGATTTCTAAAAGGAAACTATAATTACCTAATCTAATCTATGTTACCAAATAAACAATAAAACTTCTTAAATATCGAAGAATTAACATAATTTATTTTTGTAAGCAATTAGATATCATAAATTATATTATATAATTTTTTAATATACATATAAATGCATGATACTACAGAAACAATTTTATAAATATTTTAAATATAATTATATTAGTAATGCATACAAGAAATCATATATTGCAGAAAATAATAAATATAAACCTAATAATATATCTACTGACTATATATATATATATATATATAACTATATATTAATTGATAAGTCACTTTAGTCACTTTTGCTTAGGTGTCACCTATATATGAAGTTTAGAATTAAATCTTTTAATTTGATAGGTTGTTAGTATTTGAATTTTTATTTATTTAATTAATTTTTTAAAGGAAATTAATCCTCTAATTACCTAATCTAAGCTATGTTACCAAATAAACAATCAAAAATCTTAAATATCGACGAATTGACATAATTTATTTATATAAATAATTAAATATCATAGTTTATATTATATAACTTTTTAATATACATATAAATGCATATGATACTACTGAAAACAGTTTTATAAACGCTTTAAATATATTTATATTATTAATGTATACAATAAATCATAGATTGCAGAATATAATAAATATAAATCTAATAATGTTTCTACTCATTATATATATATATATATATATATATATTAATTGAGAAGTCAATATATTGAATTTTTTTATGTGTTAATCATTGGTGCAATATAAAATTAATTCTCTTAATTTGATTGGTTGTTGGTATTTAAATTTTTATTTCTTTAAACTTTTTAAAAAGGAAACTAATCCTAGAATTGTCTAATCTAATATATAAAACCAAAAAACAATTAACCATTTAAATACATGTCCTCCTTTATATTAATTGAGAAGTCATTTACTGTGTCGGTCATAAAAGAGCTCTCCAATTAATTGTTATAATTTGGTTGGTTGATTTTTTTATTTTTATTTATTTAATCAAAGTTTTTAAAAGAAACTAACACTAGAATTACCTAATATAATCTATGTTTCCAAACATACAATTAAACATCTTAAATATAGATAAATTAACATTGTTTATTTATAGAAACAATTAAATATTATAGATTACATTATATAAAATTAATAATATACATTTAAGTGCATATTATACAAATCAGATCTAAAAATAAAATTTAACTATATAACTAATTAATATAAATTACCAAATAACACAAGTGAAAATATATATTATTTAAGAATAAGGATTTATGGTAATCAATTGTAGAATTGGAGAAATAATATATATGTTTAATCAGTTTCGTTTTTATCAATTATTTATATATAATTAAATAAAATACTTTAACTCTTTATTGAAAGAAATTTAATGGTTATATTCTTATATAAAAGCATTAGATTTGTAGCCAAAGAATTATTAGAATTCTTTATTTTTTTAAAGTCCACACAGAAACCTTTACAAAATATCTTCATGATAAAAGTTTTTGATCATTGTATTGGTTCTATTGAAGCTACACAAAAAACACTATTTTCTTTTCTTTCTTAAAAGCCATATTTCCGATTTTTTCACGTGTTAAAATAAAGTATAAAGTAAATCCTACAACCAATTATCTGAACTATTCTAAATCTCACTGATATTTTAAACATATATACTGAAATTTTAGATTATCCAACTATTAATTAAAATTTTAATTTTAATTTTAATTTTTTAACTATTATTTAAAAATTATAATAATATAAATATAGTATATATTTCTTGATATAATATAATTACCCGCAAAATTGCGGGCAAACACCTAGTTCAGCTTAAACAAGGTTACAAACAAGTGAACAACTAATCCATCGTCCAAGCAAAACAGACAATCAAAATGAATGCAAGATAACAATACATATTAATTTTGTTTTGCTTGTTCTCTCTTAACAAAGAGATTGAAGTTTTTGAAAGGGGAACTCTTATTCAATGTTTCCATCCGTGGACACGACTCATATTAGTCTATCAAACCCGAACCACTTATTGATCATATTCATATTGCTCAATCGTCTCGCATGCATTTAATTTTATGTGAATTTTTGAATCCGGTTCTACGCCGTTCTTTGAGCTTGATCCTGCATGGAACTAAAAATAAATGAAACGTTTTCCTACAGATTCAGAGATTTTCTTATATATACATATCCCAGGCATAATTATTTAACTAAAAGAACAAAAAAAAAATAGTGTTTATTCAGTGGTAAAAACATGACTAATATAAAAGCAAATCAATATTTTAGATTTGGCCTTGCAAGAAATTTTTTTTTGGAACCTTGACAATTTTTTTTTGCAAAAAGCTTTTATAAGAAAGTTATATATGAACGATTAAGAAGAATGTCACAAAATATAAGATTGGGAATGTTTTCCACTGCTGAAATTTATGGAATTTCTTTTTCGTTGTTAACATTGGAAAGTTCTGGGTCATGAAGTCTGTAATCTCTCCCATGCCCAGAGTCAGCCTTTAGATTCCGTCCCAAAAGTGGGTTAGACTAATGGAAGTTGCAGTGAAAACGTTTTTACTTTAGTGATCACATTTAAAAGATCTGAAATGTTGAACAACGAAACATACCGTAATAACGATGATGAAGTGATGAGTCGCCAAAGAAGCCATAGATACTTCTCTCTTTCTCAGCCAAGTTTGTCTACAGTTTCAAAGCTTTGTTTACATACATATAAGTTACTGGTAAATTTAATAACCAACAATATACAATTCTAGTGTAATAAGAAATTCAAGAAATCAAATGATTATATATTGGTGTAGTTAGGTATATGTTTAAAGAATCATAGATCCATATGGTATATACTAGAATACTGAGCATGCTTACGGCTGACGATTAAGAATGATGATGTTAATAATAAAACAAGAACAAAGAACTTACAGGTTCATTGAACCTGGCTCCCTTTCTGTTCGTACACACAAAGGCCGAAAGGGGCTAATTAAAGGAGGGAAGAAACAAGAGTGTGGGTTCAGATTTATATATAGACACGACAATTTTAATTTCTCCATTTATTTTCTTTCTAAAATATATAATTAGTGGAGAAACCATAAAAATACATTAATTGAGTAATCATAAGGTTTCTACGTGTACGGTTATGATATTCTCTATGCAAAATATATGGCTTTGACTGGTGACCACTAAAGGAATAATAGGAACAACGAGGAAAGGAATGAAGAGGAAAAAAATAATATGAACACTTGTTCCATATTGTTCCTCCCCGGATTTGATAAGGAATGGTTTTGTTCTTTGATTCCTTAAATTAAAAGGAATGCGAAGGAATATTAAAGAAAAATTATTCCTTATAAATGGTGTCAAATTTAAGGAATGGAGAGGAATTAACTATTATGATTCTTTATAAATGGTGTCAAATTTAAGGAATGGAGAGGAATTAACTATTATGATTCCTTATAAATGGTGTCAAATTTAAGGAATAAAGAGAAATTAACTATTCCCACACATTTCTTTGGTCACCAGTTAAAGCCTATATATATATATAAACAAAATTGAATTTGAACAAATTCTAGTATTTGTTTCAGCTCGATATAGTATAAACTTTCCATGATCAATTCCATCCCCCAAAATATATCCAACTTAATTAGATGCATTTTTCAATTATTTATTATTATTCTCTCCAAATATTCCTAATGATCTTTTTCTTTCAGTTTTTACTATCAATATTGATGATGAAAGATGATTACTTTGAGATGGATCTTGGCTATATTCTTTAGTTCAAACCCCAATATTACTTATGCTATTTATTGCTCATACTATTGTATTTTCCCTCCATTTCACTTTAGTTGTCGTTTTAGATTTGTGCACACAGATTAAGAAAATATTTAATTTTACATATTTTAAAATAAAAATACAATTACCTATACATCTAACCACATTTCAACTAATAAAAATAGAAAAATATATAAAGATAATAAATTCTGCATCAGAATTATATAACAACACTTATTCTGAAACAAAAAATTTTCTGATAACGATATGTAAACTGAACCAGAGAGTATTTGTTTTGGTTCCCATGTCAATAATTCTTTTCTTTTTGAAAGTTACCGTTGGTATTACATATTCTGTGAGCAATGCGTGTATACTATGTAATTGTGTTTTTTTAAAGAGCCTTAATTGTTTTTTTTTCCTTCGTAACACTAATACGAATTTCCATTTGAGTGTAGTATTTGTATAACTAGATGCATAGTCTCCGCGCAAGCACGGGGGTTAGATACGTTGTTGATGTTTTGTGTTGTTTTTGTGTATGAGACTTTGCTGTTTTTTTTTAACATTTGTTTATCTAGCTTATCTATAATGGTGATGAATGAAACATTAGAAGTCACACAACTTGATTAGTCTGATAAAAGAATAAACATCGAATTCATATGGGTTGATATTTTTATATTTTATCTTCGTAGTGATTTTATCGAGCATTCCCTTTATTAGTGATTTTATCGAGCATTACTGTTATTAGTGCTTTCATGTAAAACAATAATTTAATAGTGATGAATGAAACTTTAGAAGTCACACAACTTGATTAGTCTGATAAAAGAATAAACATCGAATTCATATGGGTTGATATTTTCATATTTTATCTTTGTAGTGATTTAATCGAGCATTCCCTTTATTAGTGATTTTATCGAGCATTACTGTTATTAGTGCTTTCATGTAAAACAATAATTTAATGGAGACACGACAAAAAATGACATGTGTTTATTAGTGTAATTTTCTTTCTAAAATTATGTTGTATATATATATATATTTTTATTGTGATGTATATGAGATTTATGGCCGATCTGAATGGTTCGGAGTAAATATTAATTATTGAAAAATATAGTTTTATTTTATTTGATGATTATTACTAAATTGAAATGATATTGGAGGTTAATTTGAACATGATAACATTTCTTATAAAAGTATCTAAGATGGTCTCATAAAGTTTCAAATCCTTAAGCCATTTTGTATCTCAACAACCAGCATAAAAAATCATTCTGAATCTCCCTAAGCTTTTAGGTATCCCGAAAAGCCCAATAAAAAAAAAAAAATTACATGCAAGCACTGCGTTTCGAACCCGCACACTCGCGGTACCAACTTCTCGTCACCAACTTATACCACTGGGCCATTTCCTAACTCATCAATAACATTCAATCTTACAAAATGTTATACGCTTTTGTTTTTCCTAATAACACGCGCGGAGCCCACAAACTTGTTGACGTGGACACGCTGAGGAGCTTCAAAATTGTACTATTATTATATAGATTGTGATTTGGATCTTTTTCAAACAATAACATATAAGAAAATGTGGTTTGTACATATAATTATCATGTAGGAAAGTACTATTGCGAAACTATGAAAGGATCTAAATCATATGATTTTTCAAAAGAAAAACCATTAAGAGAGAGTGAGAATCTGATTACCTGAATATCATGAGTTCAGAAGTCTTTGGTGCCAATCATATCAAAGTTTAGCATCGCCTATAATTCGAGGTCATTTCATGAGTCAGATTATACACTTTTTGATACTGTATTATTAAATACTGAAATCAACGATAAAGGAAAAGTAAATCACTTTGAATAGTTATGATTTTGGAAAAGATTTTTTTACACTCTAACACACATTTTGTCTTACAAATTACACATGGGGACACATCCCACTTGAGACACACTTTTTTGTGGGTCCTATGCGTTGATTTCTCCATTTTACCCTACAACTAATCTAGCTTTACATTCTTCTTTCACCTTTTGTTTTAATTCCGACTCTCTCTTATATCCCACAAAACAGAAAAAATACCACTTTCCCAAATCTGACATTTCTCTACTTCACCTAATCCATGAACCCTAATTTCATCTCCCTCAAATTCAATTTTCTTTGATTTCGGATGAGTTCAATTTTCTTCGATCTCCCCCATCTCCCTTTTTTGCACTTTAACCATAGAATTTCATATAGATCCAACTTTCTTCTCCAACCCATCTTGCATTGTTCAAGATTCCTCGACACACAAGGTTAGTTTCTCTAGAAATCATATTTCTTTCTTTATATCTGAATTTTTGATCATCAATTTCAAAGTTGCTCTTTACTATTTCTCAAACCACATTTTAGGTTTGATTTCAAAGTTTTTTAACTAATATTTGACTCAGATTTTTGAAATCATTCTTTTCAAAGATATATTAACATTTCTCTCTCATTTTGGAGATAATCAAATTAACTCTATCCACATATTGCCAATCCACGAGTCATTGGTTTGTAATCCCAATTTTGAACCTTTAACTAAGTTTTTCTTTACAAGAGTTTGATTGGGAGTTGATTCTGGGTTTCATGTTAGAGAAAGTTCTTTGTTTGTTCATGGATCCGAATTTTTAATTTTCCTCTGTTTTCTAGGTTTGAAAGTTTCTTTTTTTTTTGTCTGGCTAAATTGGAAATACTCACTCTCGTCGTCTCTGTCCCACGTATTAGACTCTTTTTTGTCTGGCTTATTTGGAAATACTCACTCTCGTCGTCTCTGTCCAACGTGTTAGGCTTGCCGTTGTTGTTTATCCACGGGAAGATGATGTTTGATAGCTCGAGGAACAATGGCGAACTTTAATTAAATGTACATCTGGTCCTCCATATTTTACTTTTTGTTTTGTTTTTGACCCCAATCTATTTTGTATGCATAAATATCCTCTCTTTCTCCACATTTTTTATACTTTTTCTGTGTCCACATCTTTTATACTTTCTCTATGTCCATGTCCACACATTTTGTGTGTTATATACAAAGTATAAATGTGAAAATGAATATTAAAAATATTGTATATAATTCTTTCAAGTTTAAATCATAAACAGTCAAAGAACTATATGAATGGAAAAGGTAGTAGAAATAAGTTTGTTTACCGTAAAACAACCACACTCAACACTTCGGCTGTCCACATCTTTTTATACTTTTTCTATGTCCATGTCCACACATTTAGTGTGTTATATACAAAGTATAAATGTGAAAATGAATGTTAAAAATGTTGTATATAATTCTTTCTAGTTTAAATCAAAAACAGTCAAAGAACTATATGAATGGAAAAGGTAGTAGAAATAAATTTGATTATCGTAAAACAACCACACTCAACACTTCGGCTATGTAAGATTCTTTCTGTCTACGTCCATATATGTGTATTTTTCTTTCTAGTTTAAATAAAAAACAGTCAAAGAACTATATGAATGGAAAATGTAGTAGAAATAAGTTTGATTACCATAAAACAACCACACACAACACTTCGGCTATCTAAGATTCTTTCTGTCCACATCCATATATGTGTATTTTTCTGTGTCCACAAAATTGTCCTACAAACATTTTAGTTTGTATTAAAATCTAAAAAAGTATATCAAAATGGATGTTGAAATATAGATAAAAAAAATATTATAACTTTTAGTAAAACAAATTTTATTTTAAATATTAATAATTATAATAATCAAAGAAATACATATTATAGAGATATAATGATAATAATAATAGTACTTTTCTTTTAGCAAGAAACAAACGTCTCCATAAAGAAGACAGCCTTTTAATATATTAAAATCCAGCTATCTTTTGCTCTTCACTAGTCTAGCGTGAGGGGTTCTTCCGTAAACAGCCATGAAGAGAGAGAGGAGAAAGTGCCCTTCCAGCACAAAGTGTCTAAACATGTTAAAAAAGAGACTAA
>CAKOAT010929597.1:49290-72426 GCA_932364175.1 Eruca vesicaria subsp. sativa
TTTTTTTTTTTTTTTTTTTTTTTTGACGTCTCTAGTTTTTTAGATTATTGTTTACTAGTTATTAATATTTAAATATATATTTATATTTCTATTTAGTATCATTAAATTATATAAATTTGTATCTCCTTTTTTTTATTAATCTATGAGTATATAAGATCCATGAAATCCAGAATAATTCTCAAGAGAAAATATAACCCAAAGATTAATATTTTTCGAGTATAAAAGTAATCCGTAAGCATGGATTCATATTATGTAGATGTCTAGAAACAATATGATTTGATTTTGGATGGCATGTGAATCGAATATGAAAAGTGTTGACGTCGCAACCCCTTTTACTTACTACTTAGATCACTATTGTTATGCGTAATTTATGTTTAACGTTCAAAGTTCACTATGCACATATTAATAAAATTTAGTTCACTCATACAAACTAAAAGTTTTAAATTTAAAATGAAAAAATGTACACGTTTTTTCTTACAGTAATATACAATGTAAAAATAGTTATATAAAACAATAAAATGCTCTATTCTTCTTTGACAAAAAAAAACAGTAAAGGTAACACTTGAGCCGACAAAAGCATCGTGTAAAAGTATAGTATCACGGTGTCCGTTCAATCCCAATTGATCACGTGCCCACCAAACCTAGTTGCAGCCCAATTGGCTTCTTTGGATTCTTTGTGTTTTTCCATGCCAATTCCTTTTTTTATTTGCGAGACATCAACAAACATAAACTTAAGTTTACCTAACAAACATTTTTGTTCGTGGTAAATTTTGAGTTAACGAGCTGTATACCAAATTTCAAAATAAAATTAAGAAGACAAAGCAAAAAATTTATTTTCGTTGCAAGATACAGATAGCAAAGAGGAAAATGTTACGAAAAAAATGCGTTCAAGTATTGATGTGGAATTTAGATCAATACACAACAATCCACACCAATCTGGATCCAACTTTACCTCTCGCAGCTGTTTCTATAAGAGGTTCCCGAGCCAGACATAGAGTTTTCAAGGCCACAAACCCTAAACTAAAAATGGCTGAAAAAATAAATTACGTACACGAAAATAAGTGTATAAATAACGTTAGACACCATACAATTTTTGAAAATGTGGTTGGTTAAGTACTTCTTAAAATGTTGGCCGGAAGCCCATGCTTCATTAGCTTTTGGAGTTGGACCATGGCCGGTTCGGGAGGCTCACATAAAAACATAAATATATCCAACATGATTAGCTCTAACGCTATTATTCCTGTAACTTTGCTGTAACATGTGTAAGACTAGAAATCAACCGCAGTTTAAGGACCGTAGCTTAAATAATGAAGATGTCGCCCGTAATAAGAGATGTCCGGGAGTGGCATGCTGCTCAACGCTCTCTGTTCTCTCTTTTTTTTTAATCTAGTAAAATATCAGGATAAATAGAGATGCAGGGTATCGAACCATGTCCCGCTCGCAGTCTGCTCAAGTGATCAGCTCTACAGAAACCAGCTTTGTCTCCAGCCATCATCCCACAAGTCAATAGCTGCTTTGTGGATGCGGCTTGAAACTTTATAACAGGAACATGTGGCATGGGATGGGTCACATATACGGAGTCGCATGTTTTTCCTATTTGTTTGTAAAGAACAACCCTATATTGAATAGAAACTAACTTATAGTACTCTTATAGGCTATTATGCATATTGTGTATGTTTAGTTGTTTGAACCATTTACATTAAATTAAAATTTGACCCAAAAAACAAGATTGAATTAAAAATACCCTACCATGATTTAGTTTTTGGTCGAAAGCTTATTTGATTGATTTAAAGTAAGGGGATTACAAAATCCGAGGCAAGTAGGGTTTGCTTGGCCAACATACCCGCCTCACTATTTGAGCGAAGGACAAAACCAAAATTACTTGGTTGAAAACAAATGAACGTAGATGTGTAAATAAGTATAGAAAACTGTGTGTTTATTCATGACTTTACCAAAGTATATATACAAATGTTTCACCGACTCTTAGAACCTTAAGATATCTCCTAACTAACTACATCATTAGTATAATGTATTTAGTAATTATCCCTAATACTCCTCCTCAAGTTGGGAATATGAAAGTTTCTTAATCCCAACTTGAACAACAATGCCTCAAATTGAGCTCTACCAAGTGCACCACTTGTTCCGTCATCCTCACATGAATGCATGGTTTCCAATGTCCCATCTTGTATTGCATCTCGAACTTGATTACAGTCTGATTCGATGTGTTTGGTGCGCTCGTAAAACACCGGATTCGCTGCAATATACATTGCAGACTTACTGTCACAGAATATTTGTGTTGGTCTATGTTGCTTGACTCCCAAGTCCAACAACAATCTCTTCAGCCACTTAACTTCTCTTGTTGCATGTGCTATAGACCGATACTCTGCCTCAGCCAACGAGTGAGACACTACCCCTTGCTTCTTAATCTTCCATGACATAGGTGAGTCTCCTACCAAGGTGACATAAGCACTCAAAGACCGTCTTGTAACTAAACATGCCGACCAGTCTGACTCACAATACACTGATAAACTCATATTGCTCTTACAACTCAACATGATCCCTTGACCTACAGTTCCTTTAAGATATCTTACAACTCTCAAAGCTGCATCCCATTGCACTTCTCTTGGAGCTTTCATGAACTGAGAAAGTATATGCACTGAGTATATATGATATATCAGGCTGTGTTATAGACATTAAACGTCCCACCAATCTTCTGTATTTCTCAGCATCTCTAATAAATGAATTTGTGTCTACTCCCAACTTGTGATGTTGTTCCATCGGCGTAGCAACAGGTTTTGCACCAAGTAATCCAGCATCTGAAATTAAGTCTAACACATATTATCTCTGAGACAGCATGAAGCCTTCTTCACCTCTTCCCACTTCTATCCCAAGAAAATATTTAAGCTTCCCCAAATCTTTCATATGGAAACATTTACTCAGGTATTCTTTGAACTTTTTCACAAACTTCATATCATTCCCACACACCAGTAGATCATCTACATAAGCACCCTGAGTTATATTCCCTTCTTGGAGTACACGAACAAAGAGTAATCAGCATAAGAATGCTTGAACCCATACTTCTTTAGCACATCTGTAAGCTTGGAAAACCAACATCTTGGGGCTTGTTTTAAGCCGTACACTGCCTTATGTAACTTGCATACCTTGTTAGGATCCGAATGCTGGAACCCTTGAGGAATTTTCATGTACATCTCCTCCTTAAGATCACCATGTAAAAATGTGTTGTGCACATCCATCTGATGTACAATCCACCCTTTTCCAGCAACAACTCGCAGAAGACTACGCACAGTGGTCATCTTTGCTACTGGTGCAAACATCTCTTTAAAGTCTCTATTCTTCACTTGTCTATTTCCCAGAGCCACCAAGCGTGACTTAGGTCCCTCCATTTTATCGTCTGCATTATATTTCTACTTGTAAACCCACATGTTACCAATTGCCTTCTTTTCAGGTGGTAGATCAACCACACTAAGAGCATCCCCAACCCAACCTCAAATCCTCAAATTTTGAGGTTTTTGTCATTCCAACCGAATCTCAAATTTTAAGGTTTTGAATAGTGACACCTCAAATTTCACTGTTCAAAACCTCAAAACTACTATTCATTTTCTTTTTAGTCCTTACAATTATTTTCTTTCACAAATACATCTATTAACTTTATTTAGATAACTTAAATATACCAAAATAAAATAAAATATAATAAATAATACATAAATTAAAAGTAAATTTACACAAATATAAAAATACATTAAATGAAACTCATAAAAAATAAAAATAAACATTACACAAACTTGACATAAATTAAAGAAAATTATAGAAACATTTAAGTATTGCATATATATGTAATTTATATTATTTTATCATATAATATTTTAATATTGTGTGTTTTATAATATATTAATCGTATGTTTTATATGTATTTGTGAAATATTGTCATTATTCATAATTTTTATTAATATCAAGGACTATAATGCAAATAATATAAACTCTTAAGGAATTTTTGAGGATTTATGGTTGGAGCAATCAACCCTCAAATCCTCATTTTGAGGTTTTTCTCCCATTAAAATGAGGTCTTGGGTTGGAGATGCTCTAAATGTCTTATTTTCTTCAAACGCTACTATCTCCTTCTGCATTAAATCTCGTTAATCTTATGTTGTACAACTTCTTTGTAACTTCTTGGTTCTGTCAAACTTTTTATGGCCGCTAAGAACGCCTTATGGTCAGGAGAAAAACGTTCATCAGAGATATAGTTCTCAATGGGATAAGGTTTTTTACCTTGGACTGTTGTCGATGACCCTGATTGTTGTGAGGATGCCGTGAGATTGTGATCGTGTTGGGGGGGGGGGGTGTTTTCTTTCAAATATTGAGCATTATAGCTCACATAATCTCACAACTTCACTGAAGGAACCTTTTTTCTGCAACCTCTTCCCGTCTCAGGTATAGTCGCTTCCACATTCTCTGTTACTTCTTTGTTACTTAAACCATCTGGTTCTTCTCCACTGTCCTATGTAACTGATTCCCTTGTTCTTGCGTATGTGTCTCACTAGCAGTCTGAGACACATTCTCCTTATCTTTCACTGGAAAATTTATTATCAAATCATCATCTGGTCCTCCTGTAAGTTCCTTTTGTTCTAACATACCATTAGTATTTTGATTAAATGGAAAAACATCTTCCGCAAAGCTTATGTCTCTGGACACATGAAACTGATTTCTCTCCAAATCATATACTCTCCAAGCCTTTTTCCCGAAAGGATATCCTACAAAAACACATTTCCTACTCCTTTCACCAAACTTATCTTTATTTATATTTCTCATGTGTACATAACACAACGAACCGAATACCCTCAAGGTCTCATACGGTGGTTTAGTACCAAACAACTTTTCATACGGTGAGTAACCATTCAATATCTTTGTAGGAGTCATGTTAATCACATGCGTTGCAGCAGAGATTGCTTCACCCCCAAAATTTCACTGGCATGTTAGACTGAAACAACATTGCCCTAGCCACATTCAAGATGTGTCTGTGCTTCCTCTCTACTCGGCCATTCTGTTGCGATGTATCAATACAGCTTGTTTTATGCACAATATCATTGTCCTGAGAGAACTCTCCTAGACACATAAATTCCATTCCAGTGTCACTTCTGACCTCTTGAATCGATTGCTTGAACTGTTTTTCTGTATATGCACAGAAACGTTGCAACACTTTCTTAACTTCTGATTTGGCCATCATCAGAAAAGTCCATGCAGGTCTACTAAAATCATCCACTATAGTAAGAAAGTACACTGATCCACTTGATGCAGGAACACGATATGGACCCCAAACATCCACATGTATTAGTTCAAAATGCTTTTTTGTTTTATTGATATTATCACCAAAAACATCTCTTGTCTGCTTTGCTCTGTAACACACATCGCAATGACTAGAACAAGCTTTATTCAAAACACCAGTAACACCAGAACTCAAACTTAAAGAAGAAGTAATTTCAAAATATGGATGCCCAAGTCTTCTATGCCACAACAGTTGATCCTTATTACCATCAGCCTTGTTAGCTCTTCCGACTCTCACATCCTTAAAGAAGTACACCCCACCACGTTCCTCACCGACTCCAATCAGAGTCTTCGAAGAACGGTCCTGCAATACCACAATCGCATCAGTAAACAATGCAAAACAATTTGTCTGTTTCAAAAGCTTCAATACTGAGATCAAAGTGCAGTCCAGTTTTGGAGCAAACAACACGTCTCTGAGAGAGATCTTATCGTTCAATATCATATCTCCCATTTGATAACTAGTTGATCTTCCACCATCTGCAAAACCTATTACTCGGTGGGGTTTTCTTTACATTAACTAGATGACCCAAATCACCAGTCATATGATGTGAAGCCCCAGATACTATAACCACATCACCAAGACTCTTACTCGACAGTTTGTCTGACTGGTTACCTGTCTTCCCTTCATGAATGATCTAAGTAATCGCCTTCCACTGCTCACGAGTGAGGTCAGCACTACCAGAACCAAAAGAATTAGCCGCATGTGCAGTGTTTGCAGAACCACAACCTCCTCCTCTTCCATAGCTACCACTTGATCCACCACGACCTCTTCATGTACCACGTCTCTCCTTTCATTTATCCACTCTGGATAACCAATAATTTGCCAGCAGTTATTTTTCTCATGCCCGGTCTTTCCACAATTAGAATACAACCGATCTCTTGCTTTCTTTCCAAAACTAGAGTTAGTATTCTCTGTTTTAGCGACATGACCTGCTGATTCCTTAAAATCTTGTGTGTCCTCTTATCTAGACACAAAACCAATAGCTTCTACTGTAGCTACTTCTCTCGACTTAGCCGTACTCAGAGGTGCTTCTTCTCTTATCACTTTAGCATAAGATTTACCCAAATCTGGTAGCTCATCAGCCTCAATGATAGCCGTGACGACAAGTTACCAAACTTTGACTCATTTAATCCCATGATAAACTGATGTACTCTCTCATCTTCTCTTTCTTTTTCATATACCGCAGCAGCAGCGCAGCTACACACCGGTGGTGGTTTATAGGTCTGCAACTCTTCCCACATAATTGCCAAACGACCATAATAGTCTATCACTGCTTCCCCATTCTGTCGACAAGATGCTAGTTGCTCCATAAGTTGATGTATATGAACCTTGTTGCCCACTTCAAATCTCTTTTTCAAGTTCTCTCATAGCTTGTGTGCTTCGGTAATGAATGTCACTGTTGGTCTGACCCTCGGCTCAATGGAAGATCTGATCTATCCCACTATCATGGAATTCACACTCAACCAAGGCTCCAAATCTGGACTATCTTCGGCTGGTTTTGCTAAGGTTCCATCGAGAAACCCTATTTTCTTCTTTGCTATAGGAACATTCGTCATCTCCATCACCCATTCATTGTAGTTATCTCCTTTCAACTAAACAGACGTGATCAATGCACCAGGATTATCAGACGAAAACAGAGCATAAGGTGAGTTTGCCAAAGGTTCACCTTGTTTGCTCACAACTTGCTTCGCCTCATCAGTCATCTTGAACGCGTTTTTAGCTTCAACGATTTATGCGGATCTCCGCTCTGATACCATGTAAATAAGTATAGAAAGCTGTGTGTTTATTCATGACTTTACCAAAGTATATATACAAAAGTTTCACCGACTCTTAGAACTTTAGGATATCTCATAACTAACTACATCATTATCCCAACTAACTTGCTCCACAAGTATATCTCAAGTATATCTCCTAAGTACAATATATTTAGTAATTATCGCCAATAAGATGCACATGGAAAGTAATTCAAAATAAGCGCCTCTTAAAATGTAATGTGAACTATTTCAAAGAATGAGCTAAATCTGAAAGCAAACTCACATATGTACATAAACAGAAGAAGATGAAACTTTTTTTTTTTTGCATTCATGTGCTCTTTTTATACAAACCCTATTTCATAAAAACTTAGATGAGAAAGACAAGTGTTATCAACTAATCTACCATGAGTGCATTGAATCGATGTGCGGTCTTTTTTTTTTGCATTCATGTGCTCTTTTTATACAAACCCTATTTCATAAAAACTTAGATGAGAAAGACAAGTGTTATCAACTAATCTACCATGAGTGCATTGAATCGATGTGCGGTCTCGACTACACATAGCTTTTCCATATACCAGTTTGGAACAATTCCCCTGTTTTTGTCAGATAATTGTTGCTCAAGTGGGATAAATTCTAGATTGGACCGTGTTTTTCGGCCAATGTTGAGGAAAGAACACCTTTGGGTTTCTATATCTTCTGGCCCAAAATATGGGACTCAATTTATGCTGTTATCTGCAATATTCAACAGTTTTTTAAAAAAAAATATACATTGAACAGTTTTCAAATTATTTCTAAAATACAAAGTAATTTAATTATATTCAAATAATTTTAAATTATGACTTTATATTTATTTAAATTAGAAATAGTATAAAAATGTATACAACGAGAATTAAATCTATTTATAAATTAAAAGGTAGACAAGTGCCATGCATATAAAAAATAATTAGGGGTTTAACTAATTTTCCCGCCACCACCGCAGTTTTTGCGGTTGATATGGTTGTTGGTGTTTAGCAACAATCACAGAAAATGCTATAAATTGCTTCAAACCATTTCGAACCTCTAAAATTCAAGAGCTATTTTCAGTTAGCATTAACGGTTATGGGAGGATGATTTTTTTTAAAAAATATATATTAAAAAATAAAATATTCAATTAAAACTTTACATTAAAATAATAAAATAACGAAATATATAAATCATAATTTAACTTATATTATAAAACTTCAAAACAAAAATATTTCAATAATTTTTAAAAACTAATAGTATAATTTTATGAATATAATTTTTATATTTATTATAAAAATATGAATTTAATATTTCGATAATATATAAAATGTAAACATCATTAATTTTTATTTAACCACTACGGCATTTAGTAGTTAACCAGTCATGAGTATCCCACAAACACAATAATTTTTAACCGATGCTACACCATGCCCTTGATCAACTTAATTTTTAATAGATTAAATTATATCTAAATAAAAACAATTAAGAATCTTAAAATTTAATTAAATCTACATTTTATAGAGAACAAAACATATGTATCGAGTGAAATATGAAAAAATAAATTTTCAAAAAACATTAAAAAGTAAATTATTTCTAAATCAAAAATAATAAAATACATACTTATCTGGTGACCTTTTTATAAATATATGTAATAAAAAAATATTTTACTGAAATTTAAATTTATTTTCTTAGCAAAAAAATGTTTGAGATACAACTTATTTATATTTACTTGTATCTACAATATATAACAACTGGCCCGTTTCTAAATATAATTAATTAAATACATTCAATACTAATTAAGCCTGTATTTTAGAAAGAAAAAAAATCACGTAGATGTCATTTCTAAAATATTTATATAGAAATATACTAGAGTCAGCCGGGCTACGTTCGAGATGTTAAGTATTTGTTATTTCCGTCTGCACTGAAAACTGGAAGACTTGGATGATAGAATACTGTTCAACTCCTGATAGATTTTACAGTTACAGTATTTTAAGGTATATAGTACATTAATGTTTAACTTTTAATAATAAGACTAGATGATAACCTGCGCGCATGCGCGGGGTGAAATTTTTATACTAATATTTATTCATTAAATGGTTTTTAACATTTTGTAATACTACAGTATTTATCTATTATAAAATGATGAATACAAATGTTGGTATCTTAAATCATCATAGGTCTGGACGTTTGAGACTTCGTCGGTTTTAGTTTGATTGACACGTATTTTCAGATTTTGGTATTATTCTCATAAATCCTATTTGAATTTTACTAATTATCAGATTGGATTCGATTTGATCTTCTCAATTCAGTTTGGATTGGATTGTAACCAATATCTGTAATCATCCCAAAAAATATTTGTTAAACAATAAAAGTTGACAAAAAAATCAAAATATTTAAACTATTAATAAATCTAATTTAAAATTAGTTAAATTATCTAAACAAACTAAAAGATATTAAAAAAAGAATTAAATAAAACAAACTACAAAAATCTTTCGAATACTATAATTTGTATCTACTAACCTCAAACCTTTTCACTGAAATTTTTAAATTAACATATTTATAGTATGAATATCTACTAATGATACTTCATATTCGTACGATTTATGATAATTTGTATCTTCTTTGGAAAAAAACAAAGTTAAACCACTGATCATAAAATTTTCAATGTGGGACTTTACTATTTTTAGTTATTTATGGTCGTTTTAATAAATTAAAAATATAACCTATAAGAAAAAATTTAATTTTTTATTATATATTTAAATGTGACTGTTTAATTTATTTTAATAATTTAAACTAAACAAAAAAAGAGAGAGGATGCAAAAATATGTATTATTTATAATCCTTAATTACATATATATGTTAATCATATTAGGTAATTCCGTAGCTTTTATTTAAGGAAATAAAATATATTGTTTTATAGCTAGCAAAGTTGGTCCCTTTAAAAAATGTCTATATATTATAGTCCTAAATGCAAGAAATTAAATGTTACATTATTTCATTCCTAGCAAAGTTGGTCCATTAAAAAATTAAAGCTGAGAATCTCTGTGAGCTTGACACGTAAGCATGCTCTCCAAGGTTGTGCATTTATGAATGCTTCAGGATTAATATATAAGGGATATGTTAGTTGGTATGTAACTTATGAGTATGCTCAATTGTAAAATTAGAGATGAGCGTGTTTGCATATTAAAATATTGATGTAAGGTTCGGTCATTTTTATTTCACAACTTTTGTTGACTTGGGGCCTCAAGACCAGTTACGATTTGAATTATCTAGTACATGAGAGTGTAAATATGTTATGAGTTCAATGGCTGGAGTCAGAAGCATGAAATATCAAATTTTGTTAGTATGTGTTAAAAAATGTGTGGGATTGTTAGTCTCTCATTTTGGTTGGACCTTGTAAGAATGGATACTAGCTAGTTTGTTTTGAGATTGACTGCATTACCTCAACATTTAAATTTATTAACTCGACAGGTTCTATTTTTTTGCAAGGGTAAGTGAAAGAGAGGCACTCTAAAGGTGTAGTTATAAAAGTAATTTTGGCAAGTTGACGGAAATGATCAAATACATGGTCTGCAAAACAAAAATTGTAAGACAACATCTGATGCTGTCAAAATAAAGGAATAATACTGGACTGGTATTTAGTATCATTTCCGAATGTCTCTCTTTTACCAAAGCCTAGGTCTGATCTCCTGTGAGTCTTCTAAATAGAGATAGTGTTACAATGATCAAATCGATCGTATGGGTACTTACCTTTGTTGAAGTTAAATTTGTATGTTCAAGCCTCTTTCTTATTATATGAACATATTACTATTGGTTTTGTTAAACAAACTGGACGGTTCTACTTTGAGAGTTACACTATTCCCGGTTACATGGTTTATTCAGAAACCTGATTTGAAAGAGAAGAAACCAGTATGTTTAATCTTATTATTTGTACACTTTTTTTTTCTCATTCTATTATTATTTAGTTGATTACTTATCTTTAAATAGTTAAATTTTTATTATGTATACTAAGTAAGAAACCCATGCGATATTGCACGGAAACTCGTTTTATAAAAATAAATATAGCATATTATATAAAGTAACATTTTACAAAATTATCTTTCATGCAATTATATTACTTTATTAATAAAACTAAAAGTCTATATTTTGTTTATAGGTTTGCTTGTAATAAAATTAAATATTTCATTACCAAATAAGATATATATTTTATTATCCAGTTAGCTAAGTTATTTAGAAATATGAAAAATAATTTAATATTTGAAACTAATTAAAAAGAAAACTTCTCCCAATTTAATTATATCCTACATTAGTAAAGTAAATAATAACGATAAGTCCAATATTCAAATTTGTTTGAAACTACATATGTGGGATTTTGTGGTCAAAAAGAGATAATAGCAAACATAAATTTTGTACTTGTTGGCATCAGCTTTTATAGGAAAAAATTTTCAATCCAACGGTTATTCGTTTTTTCTCTCTGATCTAAGGGATATAAGATATTTTTTCTATGAATGTTTATGTCATCAAGAAAATATTATTTGGCAATTATTTCCTTAATAGTTTTTTTTTCAAACAATACATCCCAATTAGAGTAACAAACGTCTTATATCTTTAAATATAAAGAAGAGGTGTACTCTCTTCTATTTCCCCCACCTCAGCAAATGATATCATAATTCATTTTCTGATAAATTGACACCTGTCCATCCTAACAAATCAATCGGGTTTGATACATCACTTTTTTGGGTCTCATGTGATTAAACTTTACCAGCCCACGAAGATCCTTCTGAAAACAAAATCGAAATCGTTCTGATTTCTCTTCCGGTTACTCTATCAATCAATTTATAAATCATTGGAAAAACCATAGATTATCAATTTTTTCTTCCAGTTTTCTCAAGACAAAGCTCCGATCCACGCGAACCTACCTAAACTTCACTTTTCTTCACCTACGTTCATGGACGGTAGGGGTGGCAGATACCGAGATGACGGAAGGTTTAGGCGGCGCCATCCATCCTTTGCTTCAGATGCCAGGGATTGAGAATGACACGGCAACTCTTAACTCTTAAGCCTCCAATTATGCATGTTGGTCGGAAGTGTGCTTAGTACATCGTTTAGTAAGATTTTCAGACTCTTAATTTCAAAATCTTTGAACCTTTCACATTGACTTTTGCTTAACCTCCAATTGAGAAAATGAAACGCTTACGTTAACGTTAACTGGATTGGTGAAGATACCAACTTTGATCCGCAGAAAATTTCCATTAAAGCCATATCGTATTGTTCCATTAATGAAAATAACCCTTCAATTCTTGGTGATACAAATGAGGTCAGTACAAGTTCACAATCTCTTCTCTGAAGCAACATAGCAATATATCAAAAAGGTGAGGATAGTCTCCGAAGCTATAGCTAAGTGTTTCAAAAGCGAGGTACAATTATTTTAATTTACCTTTAAAGACAATTATGAGTAGAGTAATTTGTAGTTTCTCGACCAGGAAATTGAGTTCTTGATCACGTCTCCGGCTGGATTTGATCGGTTATGAGATTGATGTTTGGAAATTTTGAGAGATGGGTAGTTATAGTATGGTAAGGATGATGCAGAGATGGAGTCCTCCGAAATAGAGGCATGACGGAACGTAACAGCTTCCGTTTGGGATGGATTACAATTGCAATCTTCGGTCACACAAATCGGTGAGCCCTTATGTTGTCTTAATCCAAACTTTATATAATGTTTCTTGGGAGTACTGTGATCTTCATTGATTTTGATTTTACCGTGACCATGTGGATACTTTTGTTAGTGAGTCTATAGCTACTATTAGTACCACCCAGTCTAATGGTAAAATTCACCACAAACACGCATCAGTTATTCCAACTCTACTTCTTTACGACTCCTGCAGGAAATGCTATCAATTGAGTGATTATTTTAAACATCTGTTGAACATAGTATTTTAATGTATTTTTGTCCAGAATGGTAGAGATATTGTTTGGCTTCATGATCATGACCCGCATTGTCTCACATGTGGCTCATTCTAAACATGGGAATGCATGTTGCTTACGCTGTAAGAACAGCCGAAACGACATAAGATTTCTCTTCCAAGCAACTGAGATCATTTCCCCAACTAAAGTGAATTTCTACGAATCCTATAAATATAGACACCAACGCTTCTACCGTCAACGCAGAGGTTAGATTTAATATGACTAAAGAAAAAGCTTTGACCTGCTTCTCTTACTTTCAACAAAACTACTCTCTAACCAATCCATAACAGCTGAAATCTGATCCTAAGGCTACATACAATAGACCAATAGCTAAGAGTTGAGTCGCTTACCTTCTTTTGAACCTTATTAAGAAGCTTTTTCGATTACAAACAATATGTTAGTATGGAACAATCATTGACATCAAACTATTCTATAGCTGACTGAGCATACTGCAGAAGTTACGGTGATCACATGGTCTCCTCATTAGAGGAGCCTCCTTGCTTCAGGAGGTGTAAATTCAGGCATATGCATTGGATTCTGGAACACAAAAGACTATTAGTTAAAAACATCGACACTGGAAGCCAGGTCTGGAATTTGGCGTGGAGCAATAATGTGATTGAAACATTGGGCACTCATGGGTATTCTCAAAAGCAAATTATGCTCTGGATGTATCCATCCATTGCCAAGTTATTGTTTCTTTCCTACATTTGAAAGCTCCCATTTCTTGATCTTTCTATTTTCTACTACTGCTACTACTACTACTATATTTATATAATTGATGCAACAACTGATGCTTGGTTTTGTGTAGGTCACAGGACTTACATGGCACATTGTGAGATAATTTAACTTGGTTACATCACCTGATGGCCAGGCTATACTGACCGGAGCAGCAGATGAGACTCATTCGTTTTGGAATGTCTTCCCTTCAATGAAAATATTGAACTTCTTCAACTTTATGGCCAGTTAGTTTTATATAGTAATGCTATACATATGAGCATAAGGGGCCAATGTATGTGCTTTATTGATTGTGAAACTAATTGAACTTTTGCGTGATAGTTTAGTGTTCATGGCAACGTTGTACCTGTGAAGGAACTTTCAGAGCATCTTGCAAGTTATTGGTGACGCAGGTTTGTCCAATTCATCTACCTCTTTGATAGTTGCTAGAGTACTTCTTTTGAAGTTAAAAATGTCAAATTTTTAAGGCTTTTGCGGTCGTTCTTGGAGGTTACGATCAATTTGGATCCAGTTTGTCCAAAATTTACCCATCATACATACCAGATGTAAGTCTTTCCATCTCTGTTTAAATAGTATATCTGTCTAGAAACTTCCATTTGTACCGTCAGAAAAAAGTCATATGGATTCTTATTATGCACATATATTGTTGTGCTGCAGTTGAGAATGGAAAACAAGCTTCCAAGACGTTAGCTACTACATTTATGTGTTCTGATGGACCAAGCTGTGTGTCGGAACATACTTGCATTTGCGGACGAATGAAACATCACCCTAATGATCAATCTGTGGTAGGTCAAATGTCTTTTCAACTTTAATAACGTCATTTATGTTTTATAGGATCAAGCATTATATGTTATGAAGAGACTTCGAGATTATCTCAAATTCATATTTTGTGATGGATCTAAATCAAAATCAAGAGTCGCTATATAAGATATTTTTTCGTCCTATCTGAATCATCCTTTCTCATTCCGCATCAAATCTCTCTAAAAAAACCCTGAATCACTCATACATCTTCTTTCACTGTATATTGTTTTTTATTTGTTTTTACTTTTTATATTTTTCTTAATCACACAACAAACTAAAATTCTAACCTTTCAATTTTGTTAGGCAGAAAACACTTAATAGAATATTTTTAAATTTTTGTACTAATTTATATTTAAATAATTCCAATATATATGCTGTATATATTCAAGTAAAAAGTAAAAATATATAAAAACTAAACAAAAGTCCCGGGCGTAGCCATGGTGGCGGTTGGATGGTCAGGCTTAATAGTATAGATATATATTAATAATTTAATATATTTATATATAAAGAAAACTTTTTTCAATACTGAGACGGTCATGTCAGTAAATAGGCTCACCAGAATGCGACACGTGACTTGGTCAGAATTTACATATGATTTTGTTAATCAATATTATTATCTATATTCATGTATTTTAGTATTTGTTTTAATATATCTAAATTGATTTTAAATAAATATTTAATTTATATATAATTTCTTATTTTACATAAATAAAACACATCATAATTTATTTAAAAAAATTATCGAAATCAACATCATTTGTTGATGATATCAATTATTAACATTCTATAAAACAACTACATTAACTTTGACAAAGAATCCTCACAAAAAAAGATACAATTGTATTGGAAATATGGATCTCGTCTTTTTTTGACCAAATCTGATTGATTTATATATTTTATAGTGTTATAAAACTGAAAATTTATAGTGTTATATTCAACAAGAGCAAAATACTAAGAACTCAATAATTTTAGTTATACAGTTGAAATTTGTTGTAGACAACAAAATCATATTCACATTTAATCTAATATAAGATGAAATTTACATAAAATTATAGATTTTATCAAAGCTGATCCATCAAATCCCGCCCTAGGGCGGGTCTACCCTAGTAGTTTATAAAAAGAAGTACAATCATCGGTCATAATTTTTTAATCTTTGGTTCTAATGTTTTATGTTTTCTCGCACTTCTCCATGAAGAGTCTCGTTCTCAAACAACAAATACCTTTAAGATAGCAAACGATGTACCTTTTTAGATCTTATATATTGAAATTTTCAAAGCATAATTTTTAAAGAAATATATACTTGGTTTCTTTATCACTTCTCATACTATTATTTTTCCTGATCTGCATTTATACATTTCATTCATCTCATTTTATATCTTTTTAACTTCCTTAAGATATGTTTTTGGTATTCTCATAATCTTAAATATTAGACCTTAGAGAAGCATTATCCCACAAAAAAGTGGGAGTGTTTAGCTCTGCATGTGGTCCCCACGAAAATAACAAACACCAACGCTTTCAGTTTCTATATAAACATCCTATTTTGTCTCTTGTTTCTACTATTCGCGGACTCCACTGACATATGACGGTCCGTGATTGTATCTATTTTAATTTTTTTGTCTTCTTTTATTCACCAAAAGAAAAAAAACAAATAAGCAAGTCAAAATAAGTACCTACTATTAATGGTGCTCTTAATATAAGAATTGTTAACTTAGTATTTTGATAAGAAATTTTCAGCAAATTTATACCTTTCTTTTTTTTGAACAATTCAAATTTATACCTTCCATCCATCATATTTTCAGTCTATTTAGACTCCCTTTAGGTATTGTCTTTGGTATCTTCTCATATTGTTAAATATTGAACTTTAATATAGGACTTGTTAACTTAGTTTAAGGCACGTAAGTGTTTCAAAATTCATAATATACGTGGAATGGAAACATGGAATATCAAAACATAAGGCACATCAACACAGGCCCCTTCAACCTATGAACCCTATACACACAGAATCGGTGTATCAGTTATCATGTCCCTTCCTAACATGAATCTCCAAACCGCCATGTCCTTTCCTTTAGTAGATTCTTACCGTTGGAATAAAATAAAACTTGATTTCTATTATACCTTTGTTAGTGTCGGTCCAAATTTTTTATTTTTTTCTTGATGCCTTAAGTTTACTTAAAATTTTATGCCTTTATTATTTATGTAATTATTTTTATAATGGCCTATATATAATTAAATTATTATTTAAAACTATAATGTTCTAAACAGTTGTTTCTCGCTTGTGTTCTGGACCGGCCACGCATTTGTATCCATATGCAATCGCAAATGTGCCCTTCTACGACTAATAAACACTCAAATCATCCAACCATTTCCTTTTAATTATTCACTTGTTAACTTTCAACAAAACTGAATTTAAATAATAGAATTAGCAAATAATTTTTAAATCAAGAAAATAAAATAAGTATGTTACAATGGGCATTTGTCTTCTTCCCCTTCTGTCGAGTCAAAGCCTCATTATGGCCTTTGTCTTTTCTTATCCCTTATGTTGAAGTCACAACCTCATTATTCACTTGCATAGTTGCATAATGGGAATCAATATGGTAAGTTTTATCACTGTTTTTTCCGATGGCTTTTAAGTAGCAGAGAAAGGAAGAAAAAGAAGAGAGTTATGAAGCATCTTTCCCGTCTCCATGTGGTCATCCACCGGCAAACCTTAACGTTTTCTTCTTCTCCCTTCCGGCGAAGTCACTGCCACATTAGAGAGAGTAATGTGTAGCATGGGGCGCTCCAAGCAAATCTATAATGAAATTAGAAGTCGTAAATACAATATTCAACTTGGCAAAACGATTGCTAAAAAGTATATTAATAATAAGCCATGTTTTCTCTCGTAAACTCTTTTTTTTTGTCTGGTGTTCTTTTTGTTGTATTATCGAATACGCTTATCTTATGTTGGTTTTACATGAGAGTAGGACTCCTCACATCACCACTTCACTTGCTCACTTCTTTCTTTTACTCTTCTTCTTCCTTTCTCTTATGCTCCAACGCCATCAAAAATCAGAGATCACAATTACCGTAATGTTGCGGTGACTTCGCCGAATGTTTTGAATAAATTCCCTATATATTAACCTATTTGAATTTAGTGCGACCAAAATAGTGAAAAAATAAATGATCTGATTCTCACATGAAATTTACGAGCCAAAATACAGGAGGGAATAGTGTACCTATGTAGGGAACCTTATACTTCCTCTTGGCCAGGACAATTGTGAGTACAATTGTGACATTAACTTTTCATGACAAGTTAGAAGTGTCGCTGAATCTAAAAGTGACATCATAAACATTTTCATGAACACACTGTTTTGCTTTACATGTTTTTTGGTAGTATCTCTTGATGAGGGACAAAGATCAAGATAATTAATTAAATCTTTTAACACTCAATACACAAAAGCATAGAAATATATTATAACAATGCTATACTATATTAATTAGGAGATTACACCTGAATTGTATTGCAATGATTTATAACATAGTAAATTTTTGAATTCCCATCGAAACTTGCTGTTGCGCGGTCTCTCCTTCAAATAGAAACTCCCCCACTTAAACGCATGTACTGACAGATAAGTGCTGCACTTGAGATGTATCAGTTCACTGAAGAAGATTACCACTGAACTACTGAAGCTATTCGCGATTCTATCAGTTTTTTTTTCGTGAACATCAAGAACCGCTAATTAATGAAGCAGAATTAGGAAAATAAATACAAACATCGTGAATCGAGTAGAAAGATATTGTAATTAACTAACTGCAGTACAAAAAACTGGGAGAAAGTATCAGAGAAGAAAGAAGTAGGAATTTAAACACAAAAAAAGAAAGTTGGAATCAATAAATAATCTGAATAGAGAAAAGGAAAGGACAAGCGGAATGTTCGTCGACCAAAAAGATACGTGGCTCTGAAAGATATCGGATTGTAGAGACATTCGGCATGTTGTTTCCGTAACGCAGCGTCAGCGTCGAATGATCAAATTAACAAAGAAAACAGAGATATTTAGTTGCAGCGTCGCTATAACGTTGCCGCCGGCGACTGTTGCTACCAATCCTTTCCGTGTTTCTTCACTGCTATAAATATTGGCGGCTCCCGCACATGCATTTACTTGACGCTAGCGTCAAATAGTATTATCTTTTAACTCACCAATTTATGTTGTTGCTGACCTGGCATTGTAAATCCTTCTATACTTTCTTGACGCTCAACGCCGAGGCCGCGTCACCGAAACGAACATACCTACATCATTTAATATATTGGCAACTTTTAAAAAATAATTCCAGTTTTATATAATTACAAGAAACAACCTTAAATAATATTTTTATTATTAATATAAAATATTAAAAAATGCAACTCTTATAATGAGAAACACACAACTTTTAGTTTTAGAAAATTCTAGACATAAACTATATATAGATATTAAAGAACTCGTTGAAAAGTTACAATTTTTCAAATTATAATCAGTCATTTAATGAATAGTCACATCTTTTATATATAAGTAGTTATGTGAATAATATTTTTACAATATATAATTTGAATAGATACATCTTTGTCAAATTACTAACTTTGAACGGGTTTATTATTTTAAAAAAAAATTGAAATATTAAAAAATTTGAAAAGACACATTCTTTCAACGAAATTAATTTTTGAATACACACATTGTTTCAAAGTAAACTTACAAAATAAAAAATGAAAACACAACCATTAACTTAATGAAGATTCACAAGTTTTGAAATTAATGAGGATTGTTATTATTAGTGATATAAGCTGGATTTGAAAGCCTTTTAAAAAAAAAGCATATGTAAGCTGGAGGTTACCAACATCATTAGTGTTGTTGCATGTCATGCAAGTGAAGGCAAAGACAGTTCGTTACAGCTTCTTGGTAAACCAGCGTTTGTCCATCTTTATAACGATGACCTTCCGGGAGCAGATAAAGTCAGTTCCTACAATTTTTAATAATTAGAATCGCATGAAGAATTCAAAACATGGGAGATACAAAAAAAAATATTGAAATTTGTTGTACAACCTGTGGCTTGGCAGTAATGACAAACTCATTGAGATCAGCTATGGTCAGAGTTCAACCTTGGCATAGCCCCTCAACAATGAAGCTGCTGATGTGAGGAAAACAGCCTATAGTAATGGATAAAACCCCATGAGAATGTGGATGTTTGAATGTATGAACAACCAAATACGTACTTGTAAAAGTAACTCTCCCCTGCATTAGTCTCCTTGTCGCAGTAGATATGTGTCCCTGATGTGGTCACAGACGGCCTTCAAAATTAAGATCTGGTGGGTGCTCCGAGAAGCAGTAAGGGCGTTGTTCGAGAATTTGGGTAACCGGTTCGGTTATGTCATCTGAAGAGGTGAAATCACTGAATCGAATCGTTAGATTTGAGTCAAAAAAATTGGAAGTTCTGATTGCATCAAGTGACATCAAAACTGTTTAGTAAGTACATCGAACCCGCCTTGAGAAGGAGCTTGTAGGTGCCAATGGGGGGGGGGGAGTTCACGGTGGGTGGCATTACGCTCGCCTGAAAACACATGATTAAAAAAATTATTATCAAAAAACGGATTAAAAGACATTCCTAAGATGTTGGACTAATATCTGGTACAAAGTTTTGATAAATATGAGTTACTACACAAATTTAGAATGAAAGAAAGATGATTATGAGTTTTTTTTTAATGTTATACCTTAGAATCGATGAGTATCATATCTATTTCCATCAGCTCCTCCGCGTTTGATGTTGAATCTGAGGAGTCTCACCTCTACGGTGGCAGTACAGTGAACAGTCAGCCAGGACGATTGAGTAAGCCATGAAACAAACAAATAAGTGTCGACTGTTTTTAGGAATTGAGAGGATGGTTTTGAAGAGATGAGAACTTACCTTTTTATAGGTGGATAAACACCGACTGGAAGAGAAATAAGAAACATTGAATGATTGATATATAGCACTTGTTTTGGGTGGGAAAAGTAATGATGGTTCTTAATGGAAATGAAGTGGATGAATACGTAAGGTTTTGGAGGAAAGGAATGTACACAAACAGACGCGAACGGATATCAATCAAAAGATTCCTCAGGTGGATTTTTCTCACACAATTTAAAGAAACTCCATCAATGGTGATGATTTTGAATGGAGATGGTTTCAGCTCACGAAGAACCACTGATTAGGAAGCCAAAGTGAAGAAGACGATTAAAACCTAGGTCTCATCGTCACTAAAACTGTTCAACGTCATGGATTTGGGCTATAAATTTATTAATGAAAGGCTCATATTACGTAATCAGACTAGTTTAAAGTAGTGACACGTCTCAGTTTTTCTCTCTTATTTAATGATGTGGCAACACCAAGTGAGAAAATTATTCTTTAAATAATAAAATATATTCTGACAATTCAATATTTCAAGTATTTTAAAAGAAATATCTAAATATATTTAATCCTGTCTAAATTTATATTCACATGTATGTGAACATGAAGCAATAAAAAGAACTAGAGAAGAATAATTATTCGAATGGTTAAGGTTACAATTGGTTTGAGAAGGTTACAATTGGTTTCAATTGGTTTGAGAAAGCGTGTGGTACAAGTTCCGTACAGCTTTGTGTGACAAGTAACCTAAGGGAACCTAGAGTAACTTGGAGAACCAGTTTAAAGAGGAGAAGACCGTTGGGGATTCTGGACAAAGAAGGAGCAAGTGGGTTGGGTTTTATATATTAAAGCTCACATGTCTCCTTCAGCCATGGAGATCCGTTTGGACAGGTCGCTTTCTCTGATCCAAACCATGTGACTTCACCCCATTTGTTTATGTTTATTTTCTCTTGTCCTTGTAAGCCTGATTTGGCTTTAAATACATGTTGTAAGTAACCTAAAGAAGTTAAGGAAATAGTTTTCCTCACAATTCTATTCTCTTGTGTAACTCTCTCTCTCTCCTCTCTTCTCTCTCACGAAAATACTACCTTCTCTCCTCTGTTCTTGTTGTTCTTCATTCTTCTCAAACAAACCAGTCTCTAAATACTCACATTTCAACATGGTATCAGAGCCACAAGGCTTCTGAACCTACTCTTTACTTCCGCAAAAGCAAAATCTATGTTCTTACTTCATTTCCTTTCAAGATTCACTCTATTATCCACTGGTCAATAGCAGTGAAAGATGGAGAAAATGAAGCCTATTACCATCCCTGTGACTCTAAAAGGGATTAACTATCTCTTATGGTCCAGATTGGTGAAAACTGCCCTTGGTGGAAGAGGACTTTGGAGTCATGTAGCTTCTGGAGAAGTACCAAAGTCAACCACACAAGGAGAGGATGGAAAAGAGGTGGTAGTGACTGATGAAGATAAATGGGGTCAGGAAGATCTCTTAGTGCTCTCAGTCATTCAAAACTCTCTGGATCCAGCTATCTTGGAAGCTTATTCTTATTGTGAGAGCTCCAAAGAATTATGGGAAACTCTTAGTAAGGTTTATGGAAACATCTCCAATCTAACTCGAGTTTTTGAAGTTAAAAGGGCTATTAATGCTCTCAGCCAGGCTGATATGGAGTTTCAAGCTCCCTTTGGCAAGTTCAGATCTCTGTGGGCAGAGCTGGAGATGCTCAGACCTCCTACCGTAGACCCATCTACCCTGAATGCTAGGCGTGAAGAGGATAAGGTCTTTGGGTTGCTGCTTACTCTCAACCCAACATATAATGACCTTGTCAAACACATATTGAGGGCTGATAAGTTACCAACTCTGGATGAGGTCTGTGCTCAAATACAGAAGGAAGAATGGTCCTTGGGACTATTTGGAAGCAAAGGAGAACTTGTAGTGGTCAATCAAGTGGAGGCAGCAGTGGCAAATAAGGGCGTGTACAAGCAAGATGAAAAGAAGGTTGTGCTGTGTGATCACTGCAAGAAGAAGGGTCACATGAAGGACAAATGCTGGATACTACACCCCCATTTGAAGCCAAACAAGTTCAGGGAACAAAGGAGCCAGTATCAAGATGCTAGAGCTCACCTCTCAACGGATGACATGGAACCAGGAACTCCTGGATACTCCTCAATGGGCTCCAACACTGGTATGGGAAGGGCAATGGCGAGTTCATCTTCTTACTCCATGGCTAGAACCCACCAGGATGAGAGCATCAAGAGGTCTGACTTAGAGGCTCTCATCAAAGCCCTAAAAGACCATTCTGGTATCTCTAAAACTCTTGGTATCTCACTAAATGCTTCATACATTGCTGGTATTGCTATGAATGGATTAAAACCTATTAGATCACTTGTTATAGACTCTGGTGCTTCACATCACATGATTAGTGATCTAAGTTTAATTTCAAATATCAAACTAGCCTTAGGTAATGTAATGATAGCTAATGGAGATAAAATACCTATAGAGGGAGTAGGCGATTTAAAACTTTTTGAAAAAATGTCCAAAGCCTTTTATATGCCAACCTTTGCTTCTAACCTTTTATCTGTTAGGAAAGCTACCACTGACTTGAATTGTCATGTGATTTTCACTCCTAATGAAGTTTACTTTCAGGATATT
>CAKOAT010929597.1:76243-138083 GCA_932364175.1 Eruca vesicaria subsp. sativa
AGGTACAGAAGGATGGTTGGGAAGCTGATTTACCTAACCATCACTCGGCCTGATGTGTGTTTTGCTGTGAACCAAGTGAGCCAATATATGCAAAATCCCAAAGTTCATCACTGGAACATGGTGGAGAGGATCTTGAGATACTTGAGAGAGGCTCCTGGTCAAGGAGTATGGATGGCTTGCAACAAGAGTACTGAAGTTGCAGGATATTGTGATGCAGATTGGGCTGGAGACAGAGTTGATAGGAGATCAACCACAGGCTATTGCACCTTTATAGGAGGAAATCTGGTCACATGGAAGAGCAAGAAACAGAAGGTTGTGTCCTGCTCCAGTGCTGAGGCTGAATATAGGGCTATGAGAAAACTAACTAGTGAACTCATATGGATTAAGGGGCTGCTGAGGGATTTGGGCATTGAGAGTCATACACCAATGATTATGCATTGTGATAATCAAGCAGCCATACACATTGCATTTAATTCAGTCTTTCATGAGAGGACCAAACACATAGAGGTGGACTGCTCTAAAGTGAGACAAGCAGTGGAACAACAAGTAATCCTTCCTTGCTATACTAGAAGTGAAGATCAACTTGCTGACATCTTCACTAAGGCAGCCAGTAGCAAGGTCTGTGAGTTCATTCATCCTAAGCTTGGACTCATAGACCTTTCATGTCACTAATCCCCTCTCCATGAAGTGTTCTACTCTTTCCTTGCTTAGCTTTTATCCCAATGGGTTTTGCTGAGTAAGGTTTTAATGAGGGAATGCTTCATGGTACTCCAAGCTTAACATAGTATCTAATGTCAAGTTTGAGGGGGAGTGTGAACATGAAGCAATAAAAAGGACTAGAGAAGAATAATTATTCGAATGGTTAAGGTTACAATTGGTTTGAGAAGGTTACAATTGGTTTCAATTGGTTTGAGAAGGCGTGTGGTACAAGTTCCGTACAGCTTTGTGTGACAAGTAACCTAAGGGAACCTAGAGTAACTTGGAGAACCAGTTTAAAGAGGAGAAGACCGTTGGGGGTTCTGGACAAAGAAGGAGCAAGTGGGTTGAGTTTTATATATTAAAGCTCACATGTCTCCTTCAGCCATGGAGATCCGTTTGGACAGGTCGCTTTCTCTGATCCAAACCATGTGACTTCACCCCATTTGTTTATGTTTATTTTCTCTTGTCCTTGTAAGCCTGATTTGGCTTTAAATACATGTTGTAAGTAACCTAAAGAAGTTAAGGAAATAGTTTTCCTCACAATTCTATTCTCTTGTGTAACTCTCTCTCTCCTCTCTTCTCTCTCACGAAAATACTACATTCTCTCCTCTGTTCTTGTTGTTCTTCATTCTTCTCAAACAAACCAGTCTCTAAATACTCACATTTCAACAATGTAGTCCGAAACATATCTATACTATTATTTTCAAAGTGATTTTTCGCATACGAGCTCTTATGTTAAAAGTTAGAGCGGTTAATATTAAATTATCCATAATATTAAATTATCAGAAATATACAATTAAAATGAATTTTATATTAATAATATGAGATCTATATGTTATATTTTATAATTATTATAAATTAATAAAATAAATTATCAAAAAACCTATATATATATATTCTTAAAAAGGATAATTCCTATATATATTGGGTTGTTACCTGAAAATAATTTCTTGAACGTAGAAAATAAAATTAAGAAATAGGAAGATATATAAACAAAAATTAAATTTTTATAATTTAAATAATGTTATTTACGAAGTAGTTTTCACATTTAAACTATTTTAAAGTGCTTTATTAAATTATTATTTAAGAATTAATATATAACTTGGACAAACATAAAAACATAATTTTATTGTCCAAAATAAATTTTAATCATGGAAAATTAAAATTACTTAATAACTAGATGTATAAATAATAATCAAGTAAAAAAGAACCAAATTTGTAAATTTTAATAATAAGTGTAATAATAAATATTTGTAACATGACTATGTTTGGATGCGCGGATAAAACACCTTATATATATATATATATATGTGTGTGTTTTTTAGATAATTATGTACAACATTACAATTATTTACACACATAAAACAAATAAGTGTAATCAATGCTAATTATTAATGTTTAGAAACAAAAAAAAAATAAGCATGTAACTCGTGATCTACGTATCCGACAAAAAAATATATAATGAATTTTTAATTATATTACTTTTATTAACTTTTCTTTCTTTTTGCTAAGTGCTATTAATTGTTTCTAACTTATATTTTGAGTATAACATCATTTCCTATGAAGACCTCTTTTTGGAAAAAAAGTATTAACATTATTTCCTCTTACTAGAAATTAAGATAAAATAGGGAATCTTTGAAAGGAGTGTTCAAATACAATTCGACACTTTGGAGCATATTTGCTCTTAGAAAGAAGTATTTGCTTATAAGGCTCACTCCTATGATAAAAATGTGCCCAATGAAAAGTGATCATGCCAACGTAACTTTGCATGAAATATCGCCTAAAATGACCTTTAATTTATCTTTATTTCCAGCTATCCTAAAGAAATATATAATAATAAACCCTTGCATATTTTTGTCATCAAAAGATTAAAAAGCGAGAAGAAAGACAGAAAATGCGTTGGGGAAAAAGAAAAGGTAAAATAAGAGAAAAACGCGTAGGGGAAAGAGGACGTCCCATTCCATTAGGCATGCACTGCGCGGCCGTGAAAGAAGCTCATTCCTCTACTTTCTATTAAAAAAATTATATAAATCATTTTAATTAATGTTTCTAGCTTGGTCATACTTAATTCGAGTGTTTGTCTATGTCTTCCCAAAAGTTTATTACTGGATGTAACAAGTCATTTTCAATTGGATTCTCTGTTAACATCAAACAAACGATTTTGACTAATTACTATGGGTGTTTAAAAAAAAAGACTAATTACTATGGATTATTGAGAGAACGACTTGTAAACATACATATAGATTGGAAAATATGAGATTGAGACACTAAGACGTTATCGATTATCTTATAGACTTCTCAAAACCATTACATCACAATCTCCCTTTCTTTACCTCGAATTGGTCTAAAGACAGGCAATTATCTTATGTTTTTTATCAACTCCTGCATTTTCTTGAATCCTCTCTGTCTATCTCAAAGGAAAGACCAAAAAGACCAAGAAAGAGACAAAAGGAGACATTAATGTTTAAACAAAGCACGTAAATAACAACAAACTATTACGTAATAATTCATTATTACTTCTAAATATACACATTTTTTTATCGAAATGAAATTTTACTCTTTCTTCCTTCCTTTCTCTATATATCTAATTTATTACACACAAGAATACTTATATATACACATACAAACATCGTATATATATATCAAGTAACAGAGAGAGATCCTTCTTGTTCGGATGGTCACCGTCATCCAAAGTAATATGCACGGTGGGACTGATGGAGAGACAACGGCCACGGGGACTGGGGCGAGGGGGTTGAAGAAAGGGCCGTGGACGACGACAGAGGATGCGATCTTGACGGAGTACGTGAGGAAACATGGAGAAGGTAACTGGAACGCGGTGCAGAAGAACTCAGGCTTGCTCCGGTGTGGGAAAAGCTGCCGTCTACGGTGGGCGAACCATCTCCGGCCAAATCTAAGGAAAGGTTCTTTTAGTCCTGATGAAGAGAAGATCATCATCGAGCTTCACGCTAAGGTGGGAAACAAATGGGCTCGTATGGCCTCTCAGGTTGATTTTCTCTCAATAAAATCTTGTTTCCATTTTTAAAAATTTTAAGCACTTTTAATATACTTATTTGTTTCTTCAATTCAGTAAATTAAAGAGCTTTGAAATTTATATGAGAAATTAGAAATTTATAGTTAAACACAAACCTTGCATGTTTCATTCAAAGTGTTTTTTGCATTTCTTTCTTTTGTTATTATTAATTTAGTTTTTTTTTTTAAATATTGTAGTTACCTGGACGAACTGACAACGAGATCAAGAACTACTGGAACACGAGGACGAAGAGAAGACAACGATCTGGTTTGCCTTTATACCCTCACGAGATTCAGCATCAAGGGATTGATAATGGTGATGAGTTTGAGTTTAACTCCTTTCAATTCCCTAACCAAGACCAGCCTAATCACCGAAATATGATTCAATACACTAATTCCTCTAATACTCCATCATCTTCGTCTTTATTCTCTTCTTCATCTTCTCAACCTCAGAAAAATCTGTGTTTAGATCCCTTGATCTCTACTAATCCCAGCTTAAACCAGATCCCCAATACTCCGATGAATACTCATATGTTTTCCCTTGAGAATGACAATAACCTGTTTGGTTTCACTCTTCCTTTGTCCTCATCCTCCTCGTCAAATGAGTTTTGCTATACCAATAAGAAAGATATTGATGCTACGAGTTATAGTTCATTGCTTATGGTAGATAATGAGATGACACCGAGTTCTTTCCCTTTAGGACTAGACAGTAATGTCCTAGAGCTTCCTTCAGTCCAAACACCGACCCATTTGCTCAGTTCTAATACTATATTTGACAATGGTGACCCTCTTTATCCACATGCGGGCAACAGTGGATTGCTTGACACCGTCTTGGAGGAGTCTCGAGTCTTGTCTCGTGGCGGAAGCTACAAGGACGTTACAATTTCTTCGACTGGTCTATGTGAGTATCAAGATAAGAGAGTGAAGATGGATTTTGAGAATCGGTTGATAGATCATCCAAACTCTTCTCATCAGTCATCTTTCGGTATGAAACATATACAATTTAAATTTCTCAAAAAAAAAAAACATATATAATTTAAAACGTTTGCATTTACATTTTTGGTATAACCACATTTAAATCAGCCTAGTACGTAGATGTGTTTGGTCCGGATTTCATTTCAGATTTGTTTTAAGTAAACACTAAGTAGTCAAAGCGTTTGGTAATTACAAATACATCTATTATTTTGGTCTAATTTATCATCTCATCTTAATTAGTATGTTAATATCTTTTGTTAATTAATGAACAGAAACAACCTCTAATCTTTACAAGAGGTATATTGGGCCAACGATAGTGAAGGCAACAATGGATGATGACGATATATTGATGAGCCTTCTCAACAACTTCTCTTCAACCACAGCAATACCTGATGATTGGTACCGGACAACAAAAATCCAGCAAGGTAGCATCGGTGTGGAACCACACAAGGCGCCGCCTTCGTCTGATACTGTAGATCCTCTGGCCTCGTTGGGGTCATGCTACTGGGGTGGCATGCATAGTATGTGCTAATTTAGAGAGTTTCCCCATGAGAAGAATCATTACTTTGGTATTTTAAAGAAAGGGGGGGGGGGGAAGCTAATCAAGAGCTTAATTCGTTTCTGTTTGTGTAAAATATTTTTAAGTTATTCAGATTTGCTCTGAACTTTATGTTAACATGATTTCAAAGGGCTAACAACAAAAGAGAAATTTAAAGGAGATGAGTTTGAGCTTTATAGTTTTCTTTTTGTTAACTTATGGCAGTTCCAGTGGTACATTGGTACTACTGTAAACCCAAGTAGTGTACCACCTTAAAACTATATTTTGAGGATCTCAATCAAGAATAAACCGGGAATATTAACTCCATTTGACTACCTTATATGTATATATTTTGAATGATTTTGAGGTTCTGAACCCGAAAGCCCATACATTTTCCTAATACGAGTTCAAGCATTTAAACTAACTTCCATTAAAAAAGTAGATAATTTCGAACTAAATTTAAACCTATGATCTTTTATACCTCTAATAGGGTATCTAAGAACTAGGATTAGTCTATTAGATCAAAGATAGGGGCAGGAATGTGATTGGGTAGCAAGACGACTTGCTAGTTGCATACACTGCCATTGGCTTATGTCATTTGCAATTTATTCCACACTTTTCCAATAATAATGTCCCTAAATCTCGGCAACCCAAGAAAGAAAATTCAATAAAATGAAAATAAATAATATAATATGCAAGTAGTCAATATCTCACATATTTTCTAATCTTTATATACTTGCACCTTATCTGAGGTCTGACATCACACTACAGTTCTTAGATCAAAAGTCTCTTAAATTCCATCTACATTTCACTTTACTTTATTTCTTTTATATATCACTCCAGATGCCCCTAAAGAAAAGGATATAAAACGTGATCCTCAGAACTATATTCTGTATTCGCAAAAATATACTGTAGTTTACAATTCTATAAAATGTCATGTGACTCATGTGATATGATGCTAAATCAGATAGTACCATGCGGGAGAATGTAATTTTAAAGCTAAATTGCAACCTTCCGAGCTTACTACTCAGTCTCAGATTAGCATTAATATGCAACTAGAGGTTATAGATTCTGACCTGGTCTGATTTCTGACATAACTGGCCTTACATAAACCGACTTTTAAATAATAAATTTATTTGTAGGTTTTGAAGACTCGGCCAAGCCAACGAATGACACTACAAGAATAATGCATACACTCCGACAGCTATATTTATCGGAAGTTACTCGGTAATGACCTTTTCCCACTATTTTCCGAGGATTGAATGTTAGTCGGCGTTTGGCTCTCGGTAATTTCCGTTTCTCGGGAATATGTCGGTTAATTCCGAGGACAAATCTTGTCGGAAGTTTTTATCGGAAACTGATCGGAACATACCGAGGAACTTTAGACTGATATGTACCGACAAACTTCTGACGATTTAATATTTTAAAATAAAAAAAATACAAATTATTAAATTACAAATAGAATTCAAATAATATTAAATTATCAAATATATATTACATATTAACAATTAACTATAAAATGCTATAAAATAAAATAAAAATATTCCTAAACGATCCTCCGATGCCGATGTTGGTGTGAGGGATCCCGGCCCGCTACAAGGAGTTGCGATGGTGACTGGGAAGGAGTTGCAGGTGGCGGTGCAAGGAGTTCCAGCGGTGGTGATGTAAGGAGTTCCGTTGGTGGTGGTTAAGGAGTTCCGGCGGTGGTGGCCTAAGGAGTGCCGGAGCAGAGGTGCAAGAAGTTACGGTGGTCAAAGGAGTTGAGGTGGTAGTTGTGTCCCTTGAAGGAATCCCAGATCTACAAAAAAACATAAGGAAATATAAATGTCTCTTGACAGAATAATAGATGATTAAGCAAAAAAAGAATCATAGATCTAAAAGAGCATAATGATATATTAATGAGAGGAGGGTAAGAAGAAAAGAACGAACAAAGTTAAAAATGGAGGTAAGAACAAAGAAGAAGAAGAAGAAAATGGAAGAAAATATCTATCTTTCACGGAGATCTGTTGAGCATAAATGGTAGAAAAGAAGATAAGCCACATATTGATAGAAAAGAGGATTTGAATTAAATTAATAAAAATTATTAAATACATATAAACAAGCATGCATCGCTGTGAACCACATATTATAGATAATTATAAACTCTATATATTAAATATTACGGTTTAAATGTTATATATATTATCAGTTATGTATTCAATACAGATCTGTGTATACAATACAAAACTTCCGACGACGGTTTCATGTAAATTCATCGGAACGATATCCACTTTAACACTGACTATTTTCCGATGATAGCCTCTGACAAAATAGCGAGAAATTTCATTTGTAGGTACAATCCGACACTTTTCCGACAATTGAATTAGACGTTTCCGAGAATTTTTTTTTATCGGAAAGTTCCTTCAAATTTCCGATGAAATTAGTGAATCCTCCCTACTATCTCGCATAGTCATCGGAAATTTTCTGAGAACAAGGGCGTCGGAAACTTTTTGTCGGAGTCTGTAAGGTTTTCTTGTAGTGTGAGTACGGTATACCATTCACGACCACTAACAAAGTCATATATATCTGAAACTGCGTGAAAAATAATAAAATAATAAAAAGTCATCTCTGTATTTATTTCAATCACAAATGAATTTTTTGGGTAACTAGTTAGAAAAGTGTTTTTGGAAATGGAGAAAGATCCTAAAGATCAAAAATGGTTCAAACCATTAATAGAATGAAAGTCAAAATGGTGCATCCGCCTCTTTTTTGGCATATATGTATTGCCTTCTCTGGGACGTGTTTCAAACTCTTTTGACGAACATGGTAAACTTGATTTAAACATCTCAGATAATGCTACGGTTAAAATCTTATATTTTCTTACAGAGGTAATGAACAAAGTAAATCTGTTAAATTTTGGTGAAAGATGGAATTGCGGAGAACAAAATGATACTGTAGTTATTCAAGAGGATATTGCCTTATGACATATAATGGACACAATGAAGCAGTTCTCGTCAAAAGCCACTTGGTTTGCTCTTACGAGATGAGACCCCAGTATATAATTGGAGTTAAGGGGTTTAGTTCACTCATGCTATTCCTACGTATGCTTTTCTAGTATGGAATGTGATGCATAATCATTTATCAACAAGGGATGAGTGCAGTACCGGTCCTGAGGGGAAGCATTACAAGCAACCTCTTCCGGCCCTCAAAAAATACTTGAAAAATGCAGTTTTTTTTATAAGAAAATTATTATTATAGTATATAAACGTTCTTATAAAAAGGGCCAATTTTTTGAAAATTACTTCTGGTCTTTCCCATGTCACGACCGGTACATCATGTATCTTTGGGTCTAGTGTAAGGCAAAAACATCACTTGACAACCATAGTTGCTCCGCTGCACTATGAGATTTTCACCATTGGAAAACAAAACATTATAAATCTGCAACTAAATGCAGAGTGGGAACTAGATAGTTGAGGTAACCCAAAGCTTGATTTTATGGCATTTTAGGAGGAAATGATAAAGAAAAATGGAAATCACAAACTTGGCAAGATGGTTTCCTTGACAAACATGGCTTCCGAAAACACTTGCACGCGTATTGTATAGGCGGCGATAGGAAAACCCTAAGGCGATGAGGCGATTCTTCGATTCCTTTTCTTCTTGCCTTGATTACCCTGATTCACACACTCTTTGGTGTTAGATCACGGTGATTGACTAGTCTGAATCCTTGTTCGACTGGTTCTGGTCACGTTTCTTCTTGTGGATCCTTTGATTCTACGCTTCCTTGCGTCGCAAGGGGAGTGCTATCTCGTTTCTGTTACGTCGCTGTGGTATTTTCGTTTGATCCAGTGGTCTTCGAAATCTCCGATCTAGTAATCTGGTTTGCTCTCTGAGCCAGGTTCTCATCGATACCATCTGCGCTCCAGTGTTGTTTTTTTCACGAAGAATTCTCACAATATATTCCCTTGGTGTTATGATTCTCATTGGAATCTGATATTCAAAGTCGACATTTCTTGTTTGCTGTGGTGGTCGATTTGATTCTCTTTGGAATCTGTCACTGTCTCTCAACGTCCTCTGTTTTTTTATCACAAAACAGAGTAAAACAGAGTAAAACAGAGGACTGCCGGTTCTTTCCTTGCGATGAAGATAAATGAGGGACATATCCCAGCCGATATCAAAGGCAAAGGCATTATGCTCGATGATGAGGATGAGCCCTTTAAACTCGTTGATGATGAAGGTTCACATGTATTGCAAGAATTTAAGCTGTCTCTAATTGGAAAGATCCTTAACCCAAGGAAACAAAACATTGAACGCTTAATCAACTACATGCCAACGCAGTGGGGTATGCAAGAACGGATAACGGCAAATGATTTGGGGAATGGCAAATTCCTGTTAAATTTTACTTCAGAGGAGGATATCAATGAAGTACTTCGACAGGGCCCGTTTCACTATAATTTTTGCATGTTTGTGCTTGTACGGTGGGAGCCTATCGTCCACGATGATTATCCATGGATCATACCATTCTGGGTGACCATAACGGGAGTGCCTTTGCACTTGTGGACCATCACGAATCTTCGAGGGCTGGGAAATACTTTGGGGCGTGTAGATACTCTTGAACTTGAGGAGGGGAGAATGCTTATCGACATTGACACTCGCAAGCCCCTTAAGTTCACGAGAATGGCCACGAACTCAGATGGTGATGCAGTCACAATTAAGATTTCTTATGACCTCCTTTTCAAACACTGTACCACCTGCGGTATGTTAACCCACGAGAAGGAGCAATGTCCTTTGAAGCCAATGATAAACAATAGCAGGCCGGGTGTCTTTGAGCGTGTTGTGGTACCAAAAGAGGAGGGGGGAAATCATGGAACACGCAGGGGACAAGCTCTGCGAATTGATGCTACTGGAACCACTAATAAGGGTGGCTCGGCGATGCACCGAAACCGTGTGGAGGTCGACGTCAAAGGCCATAAAACAGACATTATCTCACGTTCTAATGCATCAGGAAACAATGTTGTTAATGCTGAGTCTTATGCTCGCAGTGACAATGGGTCCTCATCCCGTGCTGGTGGTGTGCATAACCAGGATAGGGTTATGCGTAGACGACATGAGACACGTTCATATGGTCATAACAAAGCTCCGTATTCAACACAGCACCAATGGAGGGAGAAGTATGTTGGTTCTAAACAGCGACAGAGGGGAACTGATGCGCTTAGCTCTCAGGAAGTTCTGACTTGTGAACATCATCATTCTTGTAGCTCTAGGAGACAGGAAGGAGGGAATGCTCGGGCATCAAGGGTCTCTTCTGCAGTTGATAATCAGAGGATAATGTTGAATGGAGAGAGAAGAACAATGGTAAGAAGGTAACTCAGGATCAGGAGCGTTTCATGCCAAGCGATGGTCATGACAAGATTTCCCAGATTGTTAGGAACGTTGCTTTGGACAGAAGTTCTATAAGCGAGTATCGCTATGATGATAACATGAGCGCTCATTCTTCCAGCAATGGTGCCATGTCTCGCCGGCAGACTTGCGTGGGTATTCCTAGAGGTGATTTAGGTACTGAGGCAACTAACACACGCTCACTTATAAATAGTTCCTATGACCAAAATAAGGAGAGGCAGTTTGGTGTAGCTGAAAGGTACCACAGTAACCACGAGTCTTATGACCATGGGAAGACTGATGTTATTGGCGAGAATGAAAGGCCCCGGGACGCTGTTACTAAAGATCAGCCTCTGATTTTGGAGCCTCCACAGCGAAAGAAACTAGCAAGTAAAATCACCTCTCCTACCATGATTGACAATGTGATGGTACGCGAGCGAAATGTGATACGTTCCTTGACGTATCACATTAATCCTGCTGAGACAGCAAACGAGGATACATGAGTGATTGCGGCCTTGGCTGATATGGAGATCCCTATAATTAATGAAGAGGAAGCAATGGATGAGGATGATGATCTGTTTGATGAGGAGCTCATGGAGTTGGAAGCACCAGTGGAAAGGAAGAATTCACGATTTAAGGAGACAGCTAGAGGCTCTAGAAGTGTAAAGGGGTCAAGGAGTGGAAACAGGAGAACCCCCAAGAAGAAAGATGTTCTACGCAGGGGATCTCCCCGGTTGAGAGTCCTAAGCTCTTCAACACATAAGCAAACTGGCGATAAGGGTAACACGAGAAGTTCCAGGGTACACAAATCCACTGGTTCGATGGGGTCCAAAAACCCATCCCACTTTCATCCATGAAGACACTCAATTGGAAATGTCGAGGAATTGGGACTGACCTCACAGTTCGACGCCTTACGGAGATGTGTCAGAAACATCGCCCAAGACTAGTGTTCCTTTCAGAAACAAAGAATAGGAGGCTGCTGTTGCAAGACATTCAGGCCGACTTAGGATTTGATCGTTTATTTACCGTTGAGCCACTTGGCCTCAGCGGCGGTTTAGCTTTATTTTTTATGGATGATTTTCAAGTTAAGATTTTATTTTCGAATAACAGAATGATTGATATTGAGGCAATCATTGATGGAATAAAGGTCTATATGACATTTGTTTATGGGGATCCTGTAGTAGAAAGACGAGATTTAGTTTGGGAACGTCTTACGCGTTTCTCAACAACACGAAATGGACCTTGGTTTATGATTGGTGATTTCAATGAAATAACATGTCATGAGGAAAAGGAAGGAGGCAGACAATGCACAGATAGTTCTTTTTTGCCTTTTAAGCAAATACTCAGTGACTGTGGCATGCTGGATTTCCCTTTTACAGGGAATATGCTTTCCTGGGTAGGAAGACGAGCAGGAAATGCTATTGTCAGATGTCGACTCGATAGGGCTGTAGGCAATGAGAACTGGCTTGACAAATTACCTCATTCAAAAGTGCAGTATCTGAGGCTCTGGGGTTCGGATCATCGTCCAATTCTAGCAGATATTCTACGGAAAAAGCCACGAAAGTCGAAAAATTTTAAATTTGATAAACGTTGGCTTCAGAATGAGGAACTTTGACAGGTCATACTAGAAGGCTGGAAATCACCAGATTTACCACCGGGCGCAAGTATTATGGAGCATATTACAAGCTGTAGGCGAGCGTTATGTGATTGGAAAAGACAACACAATCTGAACGCAGAGAAAACTGTAGAGGAGTTAAAGGAAAAGGTGGATCAATTATCCTCCAAGGATGATGCCACTACAGTGGAGATAGCGGCGGCTCTAAAAGAATTGTCTGACGCCCTTAAGGCGGAGGAATTATTTTGGAAGCAGAAGTGTAGGGTATTCTGGTTAAGGGAGGGAGATCGATATACTAAATTCTTCCATGCTCTAACGAAACAACGAAGAGCGAGGAATAGGATAACACAACTTTTGGATGCAGATGGGAATGTGGTGGAGGATGAGGAAGGACTCGTAGCCATTGCTACTAGTTATTTTCGACAAATCTTTCAATCATCCAACCCTGAGGAGATTGAGGAGGCACTTTCTGAGGTTACCACTACAATTACGCCGGCAGACAATGATGGTCTCACAGCTCCGGTTTCAGAGTGGGAAGTGAAATTAGCTCTCTTTGCTATGCATCCTGAGAAAGCTCCTGGACCTGATGGAATGACAGCTTTATCTATCAAAACTTTTGGGATATTGTCAAGGAATATTTAACTTGTATGGTTAATGAATTCCTATTTCAAGGGGCCATACCGACTGGTCTCAATGATACTAATATATGCCTTATCCCAAAAGTTGACAAGCCAAATCAGATGAGCCAACTGCGACCGATTAGTCTTTGCAATGTTTGCTACAAGATTATTTCGAAGGTATTATACCAAAGACTTAAAAAGGTCCTTCCAGTTAGGATTCTGAAACTCAGTCAACCTTTGTTGCTGGGAGACAGATATCAGATAACATAATGATAGCCCAGGAATTGTTCCATGCCTTAAGAACAAAACCAAGTGGGCGCAATAAGAGGATGGCCATTAAGACAGACATGAGTAAGGCTTATGATCGTATGGAATGGTCTTTCATCGAAGCAACCATGAGGAAGATGGGGTTCTCAGAAGTCTGGATTACCTGGATTATGAGATGTATAACGACAGTGAAGTATAAGGTACTTATGAATGGACAGCCACGAGGGAACATTGTTCCAGAGAGAGGTTTACGTCAGGGAGATCCTTTGTCCCCTTTCATTTTTATTCTATGCACGGAAGCGCTCGTTAGCCTTCTTAATCACGCAGAGAATCAGGGAAAGATAACGGGGATGCGCATCACACGTGCGTGTCCGTCGATATCTCACCTACTCTTTGCTGATGATAGCCTTTTCTTTTATAAGGCGGAGCACCGTGAATGTGAAGAAGTAATGAAAGTGGTTAGGAGATATGGAAAAGCCTCTGGACAGTGCATCAATTTTGACAAGTCTTCTCTACTCTTTGGTAAGAGGATCGGTCAAGAGGACAGGCAGGAGATAAAAGATACACTTGGGATTCAAAACGACGCAGGAATGGGAACCTATTTAGGGATTCCAGAAGATATCAGTGGCTCGAAATGTAAGCTGTTTGCCTTCCTAAAAGATAAACTTCGAAACAGAGTGAATGGATGGACGGGTAGGTGGTTGTCTAAAGGTGGAAAGGAAGTAATGATTAAGTCCATCCTGTTAGCTCTTCCAACCTATGTTATGTCATGTTTCTTGCTTCCATTGGAGATATGTGATGCCTTGGCTAGTGCCATTGCACAGTTTTGGTGGAGCTCAAACCCACCTAATAGAGGCTTACACTGGACGACATGGGATAAGCTATGTCTATCTAAAGAGGAAGGTGGAATTGGATTTAGGATGATACATGAGTTTAACCTGGCGCTACTAGCGAAGCAGCTGTGGAGATTGGCCCAAAATCCAGATTCATTGGTTGCTCGAGTTATGAGAGGACGGTATTACCGATTAAGCTCGCCTTTGCGGAAGCTCACAGTTAGTAGTCCATCGTATGTGTGGACAAGCATCTCGGCTGCACGTGAATTATTGTTATTGGCGGTTGGACAGAAGATTCATTCAGGTTATGAAGTGAAGGTTTGGGAGGACCCATGGATTCCCACCATTCCAGCGAGACCAGCGCATGCATTTGCCCCGGTACTACATCCGAATATGAGAGTCAGTGATCTTATCAATCAAGAAACAAAGTCTTGGGATCTGGAGCATTTGGCAAATTATGTTGACGCTGATGATATACCTCTCATAAGGAGTTTGGCTATTAGTTCGATGCATCGAAGAGACACACACTGCTGGAGTTACACAAGGAGTGGGCAGTACACTGTAAAATCTGGCTATTGGGTAGCTCGCAATATACTGATGAAGGAGGATGAGGATTTGGTAGATGAACCTAACATTAAAAGGCTCCAAGCACAAGCTTGGAAGGTTAAAGCACCCCCGAAGATGTGTCATCTTATGTGGCAAATTATCTCGGGGCAGATGGCAGTTACGAGTGTGCTGAATTATAGACATATGCGATGTGATAATTTCTGCCCACGTTGCGGAGAACCGGATGAAACAATTGCACATGCAATTTTTCAATGCCCACCGGCGTTACAGGTATGGGCCTTATCATCTATACCTACCAATTCGACTTTATTTCCTTTGGAGAGCACATTTGCGAACATGGATTATCTATTTTGGCGGAAGAAGATCATTGGTGGGCCAGAATTAGACAGGGATCCTTATCCCTGGTTAATATGGTATATCTGGAAGGCTAGAAATGATAAGTTGTTCAGAGGAATAGATAGAGACCCTCTGGAACTGGCAAGGTATGCAAAAAGTGAGTGTATTGCCTGGTTTCAAGCCAATGAGCAGGAAGTTGTGAGTACTCAAGAGACCGGAGATACTGAACGACAGGCCATAAGTCTACGAGATATATGCATGATAGATGGTTCTTGGACCTCTATAGATCAATATTCCGGGTGTGGTTGGGAATGGAAGGATAGGAAATAGTCAGCTGATGGGGATGCGAAATGTGAGTAGAGTGGAGTCGGCGTTGCATTCGGAGCTGGAAGCGCTGCGGTGGGCAATGGAGAACATGCTTCAACATTCGCCATGTCAGAACTTCGGGACAGACTGCAAGGAATTGTTAGCAATGCTCACGGACCCCCATGGATGGCCAAGCTTTTCGACAGAACTGGAGAGGATCTCGACGCTGCGGATTTGTTTCCCAGACTTCAAGATATCTTATGTTCCTAGAACTTCGGGACGGACGGCACGATCTTTTTATCGTGATCTCATGTATGTTGGTTGTTCTATTCCGGTCTGGATTCCCAGACCACCTCAAGCTTGAGTAATAGATCAGCCTTTCGTCGTCAAAAAAAAAAAAAAAAAGACAAACATGGCTTCCTAAACCAAAAAGAAGGAATGTACATATATGAGAACAGGCCATACTTAAGTTACTTTTGACATATATGAGATTTGAAGCATCTACTCCAACTACAAAGACAGTTCAATTGCCACAACTCTGTTATCTCTGCTGTAGCATGAATACAAAACATGGGAAATTGTTCAAATAATGTCTTGAATCTGTTCGACTTTAATATTGCAAGGTCCATTATTTTTAGGGTTTTTGTAGGACACAAGAAACCACTATATATATCTTGTATCTCCTCTACACCTAGGTAACAACCGTCACTACAAAAAAACAGACGCATTTCGATGGCTTTTTTTTTGTCGAAATGTCGTCGGAATATCTCTATTCCAACGAAAACGACCGTCGAAAATAATTCGTCGGAAAAACTAACTTCGTCGGAAATTCGTCAAAATATTCCAACAATTTTCCGAAGTTTCCCGACGGAGGAATTTTCCGACAGATAAGCGACGATGAATTTTGTCAGGAAAATTCGTCACTAGATCGTAAGAATATATTCCGACGGACAACGACGATCGTTGGTATTTTCTAACGACCACACTCCGTCAGAATTTTCCGACGGTTAATGTTCGTCGGAAATTTCCGACGAGACCTTGTGGTCGGAAGTTTCTGACGAACATTAACCATCGGAAATTTCCGATGAGCTTTGGCCGTCGGTTATTTCTTTTTTTTTTTAATTATTTTTTTAGATGTTTTAATATATATATATATATATATATATATTTATTTTGTAAGAAATTTATATTTTCTAAATTATATTTTTATAAATTCATAAAAAAACTGAAATTAAAAACAAATATTATAAAATTTTACAGAAGTAAAAACAACATTTTAAAGTTTTTAAACAGAATAAAAAACTAAAACTCATGCGGGAAAAACGCTTCATCTTGTCCATTATAACTTCATTGTGCTTTTTCTGTTCGGCCAATTCAGCAAGAATTGTAGCGTTCTTCTCCTCCAATGCTACAATGCGCTCACCCTTGTTTTGCAGCTCCTCCATAATTGACGGGTCAACATTTGGAGCTTGTGAAGATGAAGCAGCAGGATACGAACCAGCACGGCGAGCCAAACCGACCAGACGTCCTTTCTTCCTTGGGACCGCCTATTAAAAAGAAAGAAAATTAGTTAAATATTATTCACTGAATTATAATAATAATGAAATTAAAAAGTTTTTAAAATAGTTGTTCCACCATTTAGTTAATTCGGCATCAGGAAAAATTGGTGGAAACTTCTAGATCGGAATCGTCATCAGAGATAGGCTGAGAAGCTAGAAATGCTTCTTTTTGTGTTTGCACCATTTTCACGACCTCTCTGATTACATGATCCTGAATTTCACCCGTCTTCTTGTTCGTGTATAACACCTTTATGACATTGAGAATATCGACAGGATTATCGCCATTTGCTTCGACGGGATTATCGCCATTTGCAACCGCATCAAGCCGATATATGGGAAAAGGAGCCACACCGTTCTCATCAATGAGAAGTTCAGAACGATCACAAATGTTGACTAAATCCAATCTTGACTTCAAATTATCCTTTGTTTTACATTCGACATTAAGGATTGTGTTCATCAGATTATCGAAAAATTTCTTCTCAATATGCATGCCATCTAAATTATGCCGCAACAGATGATCCTTCCAGTATGGCAGATCCCAGAAGATACTCTTTTTGTGCCAATTGTGTAGTGGTCCAACAGCATCGGGTCGAATATTTTCATGTCCACCAACGTCTGACGTCTTTTTACACCAAAATCCCTTAGTTGTGTCAACAAACCTCTCCCACTAATTTCTTCTGGTTGACTGTCAAACACCTGTTTGTTCTTCGTAAACAAAGTTCTGCTCCTACGGTACAGATGATCGGGTGGTAGAAATCTTTTGTGACAGTAAAACCAACACGTTTTTTCTTTCGTGTTTTAGTTGGTAAGCATCTGTGTCATCTTGACAATGTGGACATGATAGTCTCCCATGTGTTGTCCATCCAGATAACATCCCATATGTTGGAAAATCAGTATTATCCACATAAGTACTGTCCGCATCTGAAAGTTTTCTCTGCACGAAACATCGTATGTCTCAGCACCATGCGCCCATAGATGTTGCAACTCATATATCAGTGGCTGAAGAAACACATCAAGTGATCTTTTAGGATGGGCTGGCCCGAGAACTAGAATGGAGAGAAACAAAAACTCTCTTCGCATGCACAAATTGGGCGGCATTTGTACGGGGTCAGAATCATTAGTCATACGGAATGGGCTGAAACCATCAGTACATAATCCCAGATAGAAATTTCTTCTCTCATGGGCGAATTCTGGATATTTTGTTTGGAAATGTTTCCATGCTTTTGCATCTGAAGGATGTCTAATTTGACCATCTGTTGAGTGCTCTACATGCCATCTCATTGGTTGGGCTGTGCGTTCAGACTGATATAACCTCTTCAGTCTTTCCGTCAAAGGGAAATACCACATCCTTTTGAATGTCACCGGTACTCTTCCCCTCGTTTCTTGATAACGAGATTTCCCACAAAATTTGCATCTATCATGGTTCTCATCCGCTCTCCAATAGATCATGCAGTTGTCGATGCATACATCTATCACCTCATACGGTAAGCCAAGACCCGCTACTAGTTTCTGAACCTCGTAGTATGAACTCGGTGCAAGATTATCCTCCCATAGAACATCTTTAACAAAATCAGCAATCGCATCAACGCATTCTTCTGCCAAATTATAATATGTCTTGATACCCATCAATCTAGTTGCAGATGATAAGGGAGAATGAACATCTCTATAACCTTCGTACAAATGTTGTTTTCCTGCATCTAACATGTAAAAAAAACTCCTAGATTCTGCATTCAGCTCTTCCTCTCTATAATGATCATTTACCATCTGCTCAATACTTACACCATAATTTATATCCGTTGTAGGTTCTTCTACCCTAACTACCATATCCACATGCTGAGGTTCGCTAGTACTACCAAGTTCATAACCAGTTTCCCCATGAAGATACCAAACCTTATAAATTTGTGTAACCTCACTTATATATAAATGAGTCCAAACATCCCATTCCTTAATAACCTTACTATTATTTCATGAAGAGCAAGAACATCTTAACATACCGGTGATTGTTGTACAAGCCTCATGAATTCACCAATACATTTCATGTATTCATCCATAAGCAAATTGGTTTCTGGACCCAAATGCAGTTTATCCATCCACATCCACGATCGATAATGATTTGTATCAGACATGATTCGTTATTTTTCGGATTTGTAGAGTGTGAAGAGAGAATGAAGAGTGGATGAGGAAAAAGTGGTGAGGAGAGCTTGTATTTATATAGATGATAGTTACTGGTGACAACATACGGCATTGCGACCGAATTCTGACGAAAGGTCCAAAGTTCGTCGGAGTTTCATTGAAATATTAAAAGATCAAAATCCCGTCGAAATTCTGTCATAATATTGAACGGTCGAAAAGGGTCGTTGGAAAGTTGTAGGAATAGTCGTCGGAATTTCGAACGGTCAAATCTTCCGTCGGAAATGCATCAAAAAGGTGAACACAAAATCTATCCTCGGAAAAATAGTGTCGGAATCTCGTCGGAATGCGCAAGGGTTAAATGTTCCGTCGGAAATTTCAGATAGACAATTTTTGCTCTGAATGTCGTCGGAATTGTCCGACGGAAAATAAAATTTACATCTTCTCGGTGTTTCGTCGAAAATCGGTCGGAAACGCCCGACGGCGTTCGTGTCTGTCGAAATTTTCCGTGTTTTCTTGTAGTGTATAATAGAGAGAAAATTAGATATGTTTTTCTCTTAGTCTCTGTAATTCTTCCATCAATAAAAATCTCTCTTTCCTCCGTGGAGGTAGTCTATTGGTGAACCACATTAAATCTATGTGTCTTCCTTTATTGTTCATTTATTTTGTCAATCTATTTTTTCTCACATCCGTCACAAAAACTGGTAGCAAAGCTTCGGGTTGAATCTGGTGAGAAGATGTTTGAGATGAACATGAAGATCGACAAGTTTACTAGAAAGAACAGTTTCAGTCTCTGGCAAATCAAGATGAAGGCGTTGCTGAAGAAACAAGGTCTTTGGGCACGGTTGTTGGGGAAGAAGGTTGAACCTATTACACCATAGATGGAGGTTACTGAAGAAAAGACGTATTCAACTATTTTGTTGAGTCTAGAAGATGAGGTCATCATCGAGTTTTTTGGTGTTAATGTTGCAGCTGATTTGTGATCTAAGTTGGAGAGTCTCTACATGAAGAAGTCTCTAATTAAGAAGCTACTTCTGAAATAACGTCTTTTCGCTCCAAAAATGCAAGATGGTATCCAACTTCAGGATCACCTTGATAGTCTAAACTCCATTATGTTGGATCTAAGGAATATTGACGTTAAGGTGGGGGATGAGGATGTGACACTGATTTTGTTGTTGTCACTCCCTAACTCATATGAGAACTTTGTTCAGTCATTCATAGGCAGTAAGGATACAATGAGTTTGGAAGAAATCAGATCGGCACTTCACAGTGGGGAGTTGCGTCACAAGGCATCAAGTTTTGTTACATATGACCAAGCTTTTGGGTTACTTGTAGGTGGTGGAAAGAATTTTGAGAAAAACAAGAGGTCAAAAGACAAAAGGTCGTCTACAAAGAGTCCTCAATTGATATTTACAATAATTGCAATGAAAGAGGACATTGGAAGTTTGATTGTCCTAAGAAAAAGAAGAAATAAGCTGACTGTGCTGCTGTAGTAAAGAATGAAGCTAAATTTAATCTGATGACGATATTGCTTTAATTGCTCATGAAAAAACACATTGTGGGTTCTTGACACATGAGTATAATTATCATTTATTTTTTTAATGAAATTTCTTTTTATCATTTTCTCGTGTGTTTTTTAGTTATTTTCTTAGGTCATTTGGAGATATTTATCATTATTCTTTTTACATCCATGACTTAAACAAAGTTGTACGTCTCCCAACATTAAAGCAAACAATGATATCATCACCACGATTGGAAGTTGTAGCAATATATTAGAAAACACCGTTGATAGATTTAAAATTAGACCGTGGAGCAGAATGTTACATTTGTCCATTCTCCATGTCATGTTCACGTCACCTTCCAATGTCAACATTTGATTCACCTCAGTTTCATATGTTCCCGTAATAGCCAACACCTTGTAATTGCATGGTGGAGGGAGACATGCGCTTAAATCTTTAGATTGTTTGAACATGCAAATTAGTTCCACTATAAATATCAACTGCTTAGTAAACAAAATGTACATTTTGCGGTTTTGCGTTTTTTTGATTTAATTAAAACGCTTCGCATGACATAAAATTAGTTTGTGGGTCATTATTTTAATGAAAAACAGTAAGGCGCTCTTATTGTCTATGAAAATATTAACTATAAGCCAACATATAAACAAACTAGGCATGCGGGTTTGGTTTTTGTTATTTCAGTTTGCTTCGGTTATAATTGTGGTGAATTGCACAAAAACAAATTGAGCTGAATTTTACTTAAGTTAGTTTGGTTTATAAAAACAAATTGAGCCTACCTGCCAATCCTCCATTCCTGTAAGGATTCATTTTTTGATTGGATTTTTGTTTAAACTGATTAAAAATCGAATAATTTTGGTTAGTGCGGAATGAAATTTGGTAACTAGTTAGTCCGGTTCTTAATTTTGTTTAAATTCATATGATTTGCTTTAAATTTATAGAATTTGATTTAGCTTATTTTTTTTTTTTTGGCAAAAAATCCAAACCTTTCTAATAAAAAATGCTTAACTGAACGAACTTTAAACTATAAATCATAAATCAAAAATCCAAATTTTTTGGTTCAGGTCAAATTCGTAGGACTTATATAAACAAAGAGGCATGGAATTTTCTTACGGTCCACGGAAATGTTCTAACAGTTTTCTTGGATCCAATTCAGCTTCATTAATCTATAATCTTCCTGAAGTGTTTTTCGCTTGTAACTCAAGTTATCTAGTTCATCTTAAGTGATAGTATTTGATCGTTTGTTGTTTACAGAATGTAAAAGACACAGGAATTATAGTTTCCAAGGCTATTAATTAAGCCAAGGTATGTCTCGGAGATCACGGAACAGATCATACAAACTTGATACCAAAACAGAGACCTTCACCAAGCTCACACCTCTCTTGTAAGCTCACGTCTCACCAGAGAATACAACAATGAATCTAAGAGTACAAACACGATGAAGACGATGATCACACACCCAATCTCACGTGTTACTCTCACCCATTCATTCAGTCTATATCCTTAAGGTATCGTACGTCCTTATCTTCATTCCGTGTCTCTTACACCGTTGGACTGAATCACGTTCTGATTCACTTGATTCCTTGCGACTTCCAGCTCACCGAATCTCCAACAACTTTGTACATGGCATGTTCATCACACTAAGCGTGAACAGCCAAAACGCAGAGTATCCGAAGTCTTCGGGCTTCTGCAAATGATGAACTCTTCTACTGGGCTTCCACATAAACTTGTCTCGGCCCAATCCTCTCATTACTTAGCCCATTTGTAAACGAGAAAAGTGCAAACCATTAACCGACCCTATCCTTCTCCAATATTTCTGTTTCTGGATTATACTAGTTCTTTGTTATGGTTACGTTTCTTCAACTTGGATTATGGACTTCTCGATTGTCTAATGCTGCCAGACAATGACTTGGATGATGGGAAAGTAGTCCAAGAGATTCATATACACAACATACAAAGCGGAAAGTCATATGACTGTGAGACAAGTTTTCATCAATATTTTGAGGTTGAAGTGGGGAGAAGTTCACCTCACTCTCTTTTTGGAATGCAAACAATAGCTTTGGGAGAGCCAAAGATTTAGTAACAAATGTGTTAGTGAAATCAAACTGCTAAGAGCTGAGCGCAATGCTGATGCTCTAAGGATCGTCAGAGACATTCTGCCGCGGTGATTTCATGGTGGAGGTAGACGCTTTAATCTTTAGACCGTTGGAAAATACAAAGTAACCCAACCGATGACTGTAAATATCAATTCCTTAGTAAATAAAATGTACACTTCACGTCGATGGTTTAGTTAAAACGACTTACATGACTTAAAATTAGTTTGTATGTCATCATTTAATTGAAAAATGGTAAAATGTTCTTGTAGTCCACGAAAATGTTCACTATAAGTGTAACATGCAAACTAGGCATGGGGGTTCAGTATTTGTTAGTTCGGTTTTCTTTATAATTGTGCCGTATTGCACCAAAAACAAATATGGTGTGGTTCAGTATTAAGTTAGTTTGATTTGTGAAAATTCTATCAAATTTAACTGAATTTCTGGTTTAGTTAAATTTTTAGTTTAAATTAATTAAAATCCTTTAATTTCAGTTATTCCAAATAGTTTGGATTGAAATTTTGGTTACTTTAGTTAGTTTGTTCATAATTGGGATATAACTGGTATGAGCTCATTTATTTTAGTTTTAGTTTTGTATTCTTAAACCATACCGATAATTAAACTTAAAAAGTCCTGAACGTACCGAACTTTAAACTGAACTTAACCGTAAATCAAATACCAAATTTTCTAATTCAGGTCAAATCAGCAGACTAATACAAACAAAGAGGCATGAAATTTTCTTGCAGTCAACGGAAATGTTTTTTTTTTAACTGTCTTTTAAGTTAACAAAAATGTTCTAACAGATTTCATTTGTTAAGCAACATTCATCCATAATGTTTCCTTCTCCAGTATATAAAAAGCCCTGTTTCTGGTCTATACTAGTTCTTTGCTCTGGTTACGTTTCTTCAACTTGGATGATGGACTTCTTGACATCTCTTTGAATGCAGCCAGACAATGACTTGGATGATGGGGATGTCGTCCAACAGATTCATAGACACAACATACACTTCATGAGTAAAAGACATTAATTAAGACTATCTTATCAAATATAGTTTCGGCTGCTATCATAATTTAAAATGTCTTTAAATATATCTTTTAGAATCCTCCATTTTAATATAAATTAAAGAAAAATTCAAATAATCCATTATCAAGACCCTAATGTTAATCCAAAAAAAAAAAATCCTCATATTTAAATAGACGAACTCAGAGGAGTGTTAACCTATAATGCCCTAGTGGCCAAAAATCAAACTCAAGAAAATACATGTGCACCAACATAACTTGAAACTCTCATTGGTAGGACATGTACCCCAACGGCATACAGATTGTCTAGTATCGTTAGAAGGAATATGGAGAGTTTGAGAAAGATGTAGGAAAAGTGTATTGTTGATTTACACAAGTCAATTAAATTTTCTATGGTAATAAGATAATCTCTAATTATAACTTAACAATATGGGCCGTTAAATGTGGGCCTAAACTGGGTCCCACGGGTTACAAACAGATGCTTTGATTACATGACTTCATGCTCGAACAACAAAAAAAAAACCTCTCTTTAGTCACTCCTTTTTCTTCTTCTGTCTTAACTTTTTCTTTTCGTTTTGTGTTCACAATCTATTCTATTCGATCGATTTGATACGAAAAGAGAAGAAAAACAAGAAGATGACTTTCTGGGAATGGTGTGATCTCTAGTTTTGGGTTTTCTTTACCTTTAGGAATCTGTCTCCTGTCCAATCATGGTTTCTTGACATTTTTTTTCTGTTTAATAATTCGTTGCTTTGTCGTAAAATTTCACTTTAGTTCAAGCTTATGCCTGCAAGGTGTTTGCTTTTATTCCTCATGGAACCCGAAGTTTGCCGAAAAGAGAAAATAACTTGTTACTGTTGAACTGTTGTCTTTTGCTCTGTTTTCTTACTTGAACTGGTAATAATTCTTTTCTTTTATTTTTGTATTACTTTCTCAATTTGATTCCTACTCCTCTCTTAGATCTTGTCTTGATTTTCTCCTAATTCTACAGGTCACAAATTTGATTTTATATTCTCTAGTTCTTACCATGAGACTGATTATTGACCCATCTGTGGCTATAACTGCATTGGTTGTGGCCATTCTGGTGGTTCCAATGGGTTGCCAAAGGCCTAAAGTGGTGAACCTCGGAGCTGTTTTCGCTTTTGACTCCATTATCGGAAGAGCTGCTAAAGTAGCTCTTGAGGCAGCTGTCTATGATGTTAACGCTGACACAAGCCTTCTCAAAGAAACTGAGCTACGGCTGTTTATGGAGGACTCTTCCTGCAATGTCTTTCATGGGTCCTTTGGAGGTACCATTCTTTTTTAATTCTTTTTTTAATGTTTCAGTAATTTGTGACCTTCATCCATGGATGGCCCCACTAAATACCTTCCATTTCGGGACAGACCGTCTTATTGACTTCGCTTGGTCTTGATTTTGGGTCCAAAGTGGATTATTCCTCATTTTGTGGCATCAAAGGCTATAGTTTATACTTAGATAGTAGATTGGTAGGACCTAACACATCTGGACCAATTAGAGTTAGTTAAAGAAAAGTACCATCAAAGTCTCGTTTTATAAACTCACATAAGATATATCCTAAATGATTGGTACATCTATTATGTTATGTGTTGAACCTGTTATTATGGGTAGATGTTTTGGGTTCCAAATGCTAACAATACGTAGAACATAATAGAACTCAGGCCCAGTACAGGCTGTTACTTACTAGAACATTTGTTTCCTTTATGTAACTGGAAGCTTGACTTTGGCGTTACTGTTAATGGCTTGGTTTAAGTTGTTTTGCAGCTTTTAAAGTGCTTGAGAAAGACGTGGTGGCTATGATTGGTCCACTTTCATCATCCATCGCTCATACATTATCAGATATTGCCAAAGGGCTCAAGTTTCCTCTCGTCTCATTTGCAGCAACTGATCCAACTCTCTCTGCCCTCCAGTTTCCCTTCTTTCTTCGGACTACACCTAATGATGCCCACCAAATGTCCGCCCTTGTGGATCTTATCAATTTTCATGGATGGAAAGAGGTGATATCAGTATACTCAGATGATGAGCTAGGAAGAAGCGGAGTTTTTGCTCTAGATGATGAATTGTACAAGAAAAGATCAAGAATCTCCCATAAAGTGCCGCTCTCAGTGCATTCTGATGAAGGCACGGTTACTGATGCTTTGAGAAAATCCAAGTCCCTCGGTCCTCGAGTCTATGTTCTTCATTTTGGTCCTGACCCATTGCTCAGAATCTTCAGGATAGCGAAAAAACTGCAGATGATGACACATGAATATGTTTGGCTCGCCACAGACTGGCTCTCAGTTACCTTAGATTCTTCTTTGAGTGACAAAGGTAGTTTAAAACGTCTTGAAGGAGTAGTGGGGCTTCGTCAATACATCCCAGAATCTGTAAAACTGCACCAGTTCACACATAAACTAAAAAGCAACATAACAATGAATGCCTATGCGTTACGTGCGTATGATACAGTGTGGATGATTGCATACGGCATCGAGAAAATGCTGAATGAAGGAATCAACATAACATTCTCTTACTCCGAGGAGTTAATTCATGCACAAGGAAGTAAATTGCACCTGGAGAGAGTAAAAATGTTCAACAATGGGAAGGTACTACTTGAGAAACTTCTGCAGGTGAACTTCACTGGTATAGCTGGCCAAGTTCAGTTTGGTTCTGGTCGAAATGTCATCGGCTGTGACTACGAGATCATCAATGTAGACAAAACTGGTGTAAACACTGTGGGTTTCTGGTCTAAAAATAGAGGATTTTCAGTTGTACCTCCTGAGTCCCGACACACAAAAAATAAGACTGGCTTAGTTTCTGATGAAAAGCTTGGTAACATAACCTGGCCTGGTGGTGGCCATGAAAAGCCGCGTGGTTGGGTCATTGCAGACTCTGCAAGTCCATTGAAGATTGTTGTCCCGAAAAGAGTGAGCTTTGTCGAGTTTGTGTCCGAAGAAAATAACAGTAGCCATCAGATTAAAGGACTTTGCATCGACATTTTCAAGGAAGCGCTCAAGTTCGTCCCTTACAGTGTTCCTTACATATTTGAGTCATTTGGAGATGGCCACTCAAGTCCTAATTACAACCACATAATTCAAATGGTCGCGGATGGAGTAAGTACCCACTTTTAAAAATCTACAAAACTGATTGCAAAAGCCTCATGGATCACTTGAACATTCTCAGGTATATGATGGAGCTGTTGGGGATATTGCAATAGTCCCCACCAGGTCCAAATTAGTAGATTTCTCGCAGCCATATGCTTCCACAGGCCTTGTTGTGGTGATTCCGAATAACGACGACAATCCAACTTGGATCTTTCTGAGACCCTTCACCATTGGGTTATGGTGTGTCGTATTAGCTTCGTTCCTGATCATTGCCGTAGTCATCTGGATCCTTGAACATCGCATCAATGAAGATTTCAGAGGGCCACCCCGTAAACAACTCATCACAATGATCTTGTACGTCCAATTCGTAATATTCACTGAACTTGATGGTTCCTTCTTAGAGTTTTCTCTGACATTTCTAGTATGATTTTCCCTTGCAGGTTCAGCTTCTCAACTCTTTTCAAGAGAAATCGTGAGTAGACTCAGTCTTATCCATCTTTCTTTACGATTCTAAATCTGTCTAATACATATTTGACTCTAGATTTGTTTTCTCTATCAACTCATAACTGCGATCTTGCTGCTTTGTCTTGTTTTTGTCAACAGAGGAAGATACGATAAGCAATCTAGCTAGACTAGTGATGATTGTATGGCTCTTCTTATTGATGGTCCTAACCGCGAGCTATACAGCGAATCTCACCTCAATCCTCACAGTCCTACAACTTCCTTCTGCCATAACCGGCATTGACAGCTTGCGGGCAAGTGAGGTGCCTATTGGTTTCCAGGTTGGGACGTTCACTTTAGAGTACTTAACCTACAGTCTTGGCATGGCTCGGTCTAGGCTGGTCCCACTTGACTCAACTGAGGAGTATGAAAGGGCTCTAAAGCTAGGACCAACCGCTTTCGGAGGCGTAGCTGCCATTGTTGACGAGCTCCCTTACGTTGAGCTGTTTCTTGCGGAACGGACGGGTTTCAAGATTGTCGGAGAGCCCTTTATGCACCGTGGTTGGGGATTTGTAAGTTCATTTATTACGTTTCTCTTAATCAGAAGAGCACAAAAAGATTTTGACATTTTTTGTTTGTTTAATAGGCGTTTAAGAGAGATTCTCCACTGGCTGTAGACATGTCAACAGCGATCTTGAAACTCTCCGAGACGAGAAAACTGCAAGAGATTCGGATGAAATGGTTGTGCAAGACGACTTGCGCAGAGATATCAGATGGGAACCCAGAGCCAAACCAGCTTCATGTCAAGAGCTTCAAAGGGTTGTACCTTGTCTGCATTGCAATCTCGGTCTCTGCGGTTTTGGTGTTTGCTTTCAGGATGATACGCCAGTTTGTGCGGTACAGACGGATGGAGCGGACAGGCTCGATGCCGCTCGCTTCTTGGTCGTCTTCTCCTACTATGCGTTTAAAGGAATTGGTGTTTGGTTTCGTGGAGTTTGTGGATGAGAAAGAAGAAGCTATCAAGAGAATGTTCAGAAGGAGTAATGACACTGACAACCCATCTCATGTTGTGGAAGTTCAAGCTGATCCTGAGGTACGACAAAACTGATGAGTAGATTTCACTTTTATAGAAAGAAAATTGTTATGTTATTATTAGATATGAGCTAACATGCAAGCCAACATTCAGATCTGTATTCTTTAGATTTGATTGTAACTTGGAACATAAAAAGGTGGCAAGAGCCAATGATTATTAACATGATTGTAGCTCTATACAAATTCTAGAGTTAATATAATTCTCAAAAACTATCTCATTCTCTTTTTTTGGCAATCTTCTTTCTTTTTTTGATTTGCTTATGTTAAGGGAAATTATGTGAGATAGCTATAAATAAAAACTAAATTCACTAACTAACTAAAAATCCTAATAAACCCTTATATTAATATGTCTATAATAATTGCCACGTTCTGACAAGCACGAGCGTATGACTTTTTTATTTATCCAACTTGTTGGAGCTTTTATCTTATTATGCAGGTTTTGGTATGCTATCTTGTTTTGTCTTACCAACTCTTTGCTAATTTATGATTTATTTATATTATTTTATTGCCATCATCCATGGCGTTCTGCTCGTTGAACTGAATTATTTAATGATTAGTGTTTATTTGTTAAATTATTAATTATTTGTTCCGTTGTTTCTTTCTGAACCATCTCTGAGATAGTTTCAGTTCTGTGACTTATGCAGGCATTGATCGTTACAGAATCAAAGATAGTTTACACATTTTTATCATGTATGTAAAATCTTAGTCTTCGTTTCATTACCCAACAAGTTGTCATGACACCTTTTGTCTTTTTGTCTGACCCATTACTTTTCTCTTGACGTTGATTTTAATGGTAGCCAGTGCCTCTTCGATTGGGTTTCTTTTCTTTTGACTCCGAATGCTCATATAGTTAATATGATAATATGAGCCTGTAAAAATCAGTTCTTCTTGGTTCAAGAATCCGAAAAGATGGGACTTTTCGTGATGATTAGTGGTGTTTCTATGAGGCTTATGCTCCTCTGTGTTTCTGGCTTTTGGGTTTTGCCGGCGGAAGGTGCTGGTAGAGAAAGTTTCTCAAGAAACTCTTCTTCTCCTCGGCCCAGCTCTGTCAACGTCGGAGCTCTGTTTACTTATGATTCTTTCATTGGAAGAGCAGCTAAACCCGCGTTTATGGCGGCCATTGAAGACGTTAATGCTGATCAGAATATTCTCAGGGGAACCAAGCTCAATATTGTCTTCCATGACTCAAATTGCAGTGGATTTGTTGGCACTATGGGAGGTACTTTTTTCATATACTATTCCTGAAATTTGTTTGTGGTAGTCCCCCCAATGAAGTTGTGGGTTTAGTAGTAGATTAATGAATCTGTCCCTACTATTTATCCTTTCCAGTTGTAGAGTTTGTCTTGTTGATAAACCTCCTCATGGGTTACTTTGTTTCTTCTTGATATTTGGGTATGAGGAAGGAGATTGGTGATAAGTTTTCTTATTGTGTAGCTTTGCAGGTAATGGAGAACAAGGTGGTTGCAGCCATTGGTCCACAATCTTCAGGAATTGGTCACTTAATCTCCCATGTAGCTAATGAGCTTCATGTACCTCTCTTGTCATTTGCAGCAACTGACCCGACGCTTTCTTCGCTACAGTACCCTTATTTCCTTCGAACCACACAGAACGACTACTTCCAGATGAATGCAATCGCGGATTTTGTATCCTATTGCCGGTGGAGAGAAGTTGTTGCCATCTTTGTTGATGATGAGTATGGTAGAAACGGGATCTCTGTATTAGGCGATGCTTTAGCTAAGAAACGTGCCAAGATCTCTTACAAGGCTGCTTTTAGACCTGGTGCAAATAACAGCTCACTCCATGACTTATTAGTTTCTGCTAATCTGATGGAATCTCGCATCTTTGTTGTTCATGTGAATCCTGATTCAGGTTTAAACGTCTTCTCTGTCGCCAAGTCTCTTGGAATGATGGGAAGTGGCTATGTCTGGATCGCCACTGATTGGCTTCATACAGCTCTGGATTCCATGGAACGGTTGGATCCCAAAACTATGGATCTCTTGCAAGGAGTGGTTGCTTTTCGCCATTATACGCCTGAAAGTAATGAGAAAATACGGTTTAAAGCAAGATGGAAACACCTTAGATCCAAGGAGAGTTCAGGAGGTGATGATGGCTTCAACTCTTATGCAATGTATGCTTATGATACTGTTTGGTTGGTAGCTCGTGCTCTGGATGTTTTCTTGGGCCAAGGCAATACAGTGACTTTCTCCAGTGATCCGAATCTGAGGAAAACCAACGGTAGCAATATTAAGTTAACAGCACTTAGCGTCTTCAATGAAGGGGAAAGGTTCCTGCAGGTCATTCATGAGATGAGTTATACAGGTCTGACCGGAAAAATCGAGTTTGATCCAGAGAAAAACCGGATTAATCCAGCATACGACATTGTAAACATAAACAGTAGAGGTCTACACAGAGTTGGCTACTGGTCGAATCATACAGGTTTCTCAGTAGAGCCTCCTGAGACATTATACTCTAAGCCTCCAAACACATCTGCAGAACATCAACGCCTTAATGAGATCATATGGCCAGGAGGAGTAACAAAGCCACCTCGGGGTTGGGTATTCCCTGACAATGGAGAACCGCTCAAAATCGGGGTGCCTAACCGTGTGAGTTACAAAAACTATGCGTCTAAGGACAATAACCTGCTTGGTGTTAAAGGATTTTGCATTGACATCTTTGAAGCTGCGGTTCAGTTGCTTCCATACAGTGTCCCACGTACTTATATACTATATGGAGATGGGAAGAGGAATCCTTCGTATGATAATCTTGTAAATGAAGTTGCTGCAAATGTGAGTTTCTTTCATTTACTCAAATAAGTACAATGGATACCATTGTAACCTTTTTTGTCTGTTTTATGTCTCTAGAATTTTGATGTAGCGGTTGGGGATATTACAATTGTTACAAACAGAACCAAGTTTGTAGATTTTACGCAGCCATTTATGGAATCAGGGCTTGTAGTGGTAGCTCCAGTGAAGGGAACCAAGTCTAGTCCATGGTCGTTCTTGAAGCCATTCACTGTAGAGATGTGGGCTGTGACCGGACTGTTTTTTCTCTTTGTGGGAGCAATCATTTGGATTCTTGAACACCGCTTTAACGAAGAGTTTCGTGGACCTCCTAGGCGTCAAATCATCACCGTTTTCTGGTTAGTTCCTAACATAAGATGTAAATTGAAACAAAAACTCAGAAGTTATGTTTAAACTGAGGCACTAAGGCTTTGCCACTTCTTTTTTGGTCTTCAACACGTTGCAGGTTTAGCTTCTCAACAATGTTCTTCTCTCAAAGTACGTACGCCATTACAAACTGGAACCTACAAAATATCAAGTTTTTTATATTCTTCTTCTTTCAGGGGAGAACACGGTGAGCACTTTGGGGAGGTTTGTGCTACTCATATGGATGTTTGTGGTTCTGATCATCAACTCAAGCTACACGGCCAGTCTCACTTCGATCCTCACCGTTCAACAGCTAACATCCCGGATAGAAGGAATGGATAGTCTAATAACAAGCAACGAACCCATTGGAGTCCAAGACGGTACCTTTGCATACAAGTATCTGGTCAATGAACTTAACATAGCTCCATCAAGAATCATTCCACTTAAAAACGAAGAAGAATACCTCTCTGCTCTTCAACGTGGTCCCAGAGGCGGTGGTGTGGCAGCCATAGTCGACGAGCTTCCTTACATCAAAGCTCTATTGTCAAACAGCAACTGCGAGTTCCGTACTGTTGGACAGGAATTCACCAGGACAGGCTGGGGATTTGTATGTAAAAAACCGGTTTGGCTTCAACTCATTTTGTTGACCCTCTTAATAAACTTTTTTTGCTTACCGATTGTTGCAGGCTTTCCAGAGAGATTCTCCTCTAGCTGTGGACATGTCAACGGCGATCTTGCAGCTGTCTGAAGAAGGAAAACTGGAGAAGATCCGGAAGAAATGGCTTACATACAGCCACGAATGCTCAATGCAGATTGCAGACACAGAGAACTATCAAATCTCTATACAGAGTTTCTGGGGAGTGTTCTTAATATGTGGTATAGTTTGGTTCATTGCGCTCACTCTCTTCTGCTGGAAAGTTTTCTGGCAATGCCAACAGTTAAGATCAGAGGAAGAGAGTGATGAAGTAAGGGTGAGCGAAGATGCAAGTTCTTCTAGATCAAGGAGAAGTTTGAGGGCAGGAAGTTTCAAGGACTTGATCACAGTTGTGGATAAGAGAGAAGTAGAGGTCAAGGAGATGATTAAGCAGAAGAGCAGTAAGAAACTCAAAGCTAGCCAAAGCTCAGCTGAAAGTCCATGAGTTATAGATAGATGGAAAGAGATACAAATTGTTTAAATGACTACAGATTTAACATTACTTACAAAGGTAAATAGATTTATCATAAGATTTTGTATTGGACCTTAAACTAGAAAGATTAAATGGTGCAGAAAACATTGATTCGAACGAAAATGATTTTCACGAAGAGGGGAAAAAAACGAAACTAATGTGGCCTCCTTGTTTTAAGACATTATGGCTTCCTTCGAGAGTGTTCTCGTGGTTACTATAGAGTCGGGCAGCTACACAATACTTCCTTGCAACTCATACGAAGAGAAGTTAATCTATATATCAATCTATTCTAGATAGTTAGCCATCTTCATTTCGGACTAGAGGGACGTGTGCAGATTTGGTTGTTTGACGAACATAACTTAAATGGAAGACAAATTTTAAATAAAAAGTTAAACAAAAGTCCAGACATATCTAAACGCAAAATGATGTATGAAGATGCGCTGCATCATTAATTTAATGCAATATTTTTTCCCTCTCCATTGGCAATGCAAAACCATCATCAGCAAATAACCTGTGAAGCAGAAGTACAAAGATTTTTTTTTGAGAAAGGAAAGTACAAAAATTTGTATCATGCGCGGGGTATTTGTATCCGTCAAAACTTTCTGTTCATCATATGTATCAATTATTATTTTGTGGTTTTCTTTATTTATTGTATCAAACCTTTATGTTGGAACATTTTATGTGATGAAATTCACCTAATCTTCAAAATGGTTGATTAAATTTGCTGCTTCTCGTTCGAACTGTGCAAGTATATTTTCAGTGAGTATTGGAATCATTCTTGAGTTTTGTTTTGAATTTGTAACTTTTTTATTTTTCATATTTATTTGGTACAACAACTCTAGATCGTTTTTGTAGCATGGAAACAAACTGTTTCATTTGTTTGTAGTAATATTGTGTGACACATTTATTTTCAAATCATATATTTATTTCTTAATTGATTTATTTTATGAAAGTGTAATTGTTTTAATTTTTTTTCATGTTTATTATACTTTGACTGTAATAGTGATTATAATTTCTTTTATTCGGTCGCGAACATATATTATTTCATCTCTTACATGTTTATTTTAAATTTTATTGTTTTTATACATTCTCTTTTAGAATTCTTGTTTTAGATGATGCAAAAAATCATTTTTTAGAATAGAATATTATATAAGTTAGCGTGAAAACCTATAATCAGTAGTTACTATTTAGAAATGTAGATATTTTTTTTTATATATTTTATCATATTTAGACTCCAAATTAACCAGCTGGATACCTAATTATATTTTTTAATATGTGTTATTGATTAATTTTCGAAATATGAATTTATATTGACTTTATTATATTAGTTATTTTTTATAGTAACAATTTACTTTATTTTATTATTTAATTTAATAATTTTATTATTTTATTATTTAATTTACAGATTCGGGCAGCTACAAAATAATTCCTTGCAACTCATACGAAGAGAAGTTAATCTATATATCAATCTATTCTAAAGAGTTAGCCATCTTCATTTCGGACTAAAAGATCTGAAAATTCTCTCTATTATTTCTTGTTACTCTTTACAACGTGATCTCTCAATTACATATACAAACCCTAAAACATTAATAAGTATTTACAATCTTAGTCCATAAATATTGCATAATTATAATATAGTCCAATACCCCTCCCCAAGTTGGAGCATGGAGATCTCGAATGTCCAACTTGGGTAAGATCGCTTGAAAGGGACGTCCTCCTAACGCTTTCGTAAAGATATTTGTCAATTGATCCGTTGTTGGTACATGATTCGTACGTAAAATTCCTGCTTGGATATCATCTCTAATGAAGTGACAATCTCACTCCACATGTTTCGTCCTCTTATGAAACACATGATTAGCTGCAATGTGAAGGACAAATTTACTATCACAATACATATCCATAACACCTAGATGTACAATACCCATAGATGATAACACACCCTTAATCCACTTCAACTCCTTCAGTGCAGTAACCATAGCTCTATATTCTGCTTCAGCTGACGAAAGAGCCACAACATCCTGCTTCTTTGACCTCCTAGATACACCAACCATTCAAAGATCTCCTGGTAATCTGACATCCAGACCAGTCTGAATCACACAAAGCTGTGAGATGAAAATTGCATTCAGCTTTCAGTAAAATTCCCATTCCTGGACACCCTTTCAAATACCGAACAACTCTCAGTGCAGCTAACCAGTGATCATCCCTTGGTTTCTGCATAAACTGAGACAAAATGTGAACAGAGTACGCAATATCAGGTCTAGTCTCAGCCAAATAAATCAATCTCCCAACCAATCTTCGATACTTCTCTGGATCATCAAGTGCCTTCTCTTCAAACCGTCCCAACTGATGGTTCGGTTCCATGGGAAATTCTACTGGTCTACCACCAAGCAACCCAACATCGGAAATAATATCCAATACATATTTTCTTTGGGACAAATAGATACCTTATTTGCTACGTGCCACTTCTATTCCCAGAAAATACTTAAGTTTTTCCAAATCCTTCATATGAAAACAACCACTCAGATATCCTTTAAACTCACGAATAGCTTCTGGTGAGTTTCCTGTTATCACAAGATCATCAACATACACCAGAACATGCAACTGAACTTTAGCATTCACCAACGAAAAAAGTGAGTAATCTGACTTATTCTGCGTAAAACCAAACTTCAAAAGAGCTTCTGAAAGCTTGGCAAACCAACACCCCGGAACTTGTTTCAAACCATACAAAGATTTGTGCAACCTGCATACCATTCCCTTTGTAGAAGCACTGAAACCCTGAGGTAGCCTCATATACACTTCTTCTTTCAAGTCTCCATGAAGAAATGCATTGAGTACATCCATTTGATGAAGTTCCCAGTTCTTTCCTGCAGCAACCTGAAGAACCAATCTAATTGTATTCATTTTTACCCCAGGGGTAAATGTTTCTTTGTAGTCAACTCCTTCTTCTTGTCGATTACCACAAGCAACAAGTCAAGCCTTATACCTTTCAGTCGATCCATCTGCATTATACTTTATTGTGAATACCCACTTGCATTAAATCACCCGCTTGCCATAAGGTAAAAATTGAGTTGACCACGTCTTATTCTTCTCTTGAGCCTCAATCTCAACCCTCATTGCTTCTCGCCAACTTGGACATTTCATTGCTTCAGCAAATGTCCTTGGCACAGTTCCTGCTGTTACACTAGCCAAAAACCCTCTATGTGACTCAGAAAATCTATCACAATTCACAAAATTTTCAATTCCATATTCTGAACTTACATCTGGGTTCACCTTAGATAAAGACATAGGAATAGGAACTACTGTGTTAACCACATAATCACGTAGCCTGACAGAAGCTTCTTTCTTTCTCATACCCCGTCCTAACATTGTATCTGATCCCCTAGTCTCCACATGTGTGTCTCCCGAAGGTTCAAATTGTGTTTCTGTCTCACCATGGGTCACAACTACAACCTCTGTTTCATTCTCAACTACTTCCTTTGAAACAGGTTGTTGCACATCATTTTCAACAGCTCTTGTGGCTTCTTCTGGCATTAAGTCACACACTGGATCCCGTATCTCAACAGCTTCTTCAACTCTTCTTTCAATTCCAGACTCATCCATCAAATGAGGAATATGGCTCAGTCCATCATGTATAGACACGTTTGATTCTTTGTGAGCTTCAAAGAATGGAAATTTATCTTCGATGAAAGATACATCTCGAGAGACAAATTCTTCTCTTGTTTCTAAATCCAACATAGTCCACCCTTTCTTCGCATAAGGATAACCAATAAAAGCACATTTTCTACTACGACTAGCAAACTTATCACCATGACGCTTCTGATTATGAGCATATGCGAGACATCCAAAGATCCGTATATCACTGTATATAGGAGCTTTTCCAAACAAAATCTCATAAGGACTTCTTCCCTTGTGTATCTCACAAGGCGTCCTATTGATTAAATGTGATGCACCCAACACACTGAGACCCCAGAACTCTATAGGTAAACTCGCCTGAAACCTTAAAGCTCGTGCCACATTCAATATGTGCCTATGTTTCCTCTCAACTCTTCCGTTCTTCTGGGGTGTACCCACACACGATGTCTGATGGATCACTCCTAATCTGTAAAAATCGTCTCTCATCTTCAAGAACTCACTACCATTGTCACTCCGTACTATCTTCACTTGCTTATCAAATTGTCACTGAACTAAAGCAAAGAAATCCATCATTGTTCTTTCAACTTGACTCTTGTCCACAAGCAGAAATACCCAAACAGCTCTAGAATAATCATCCACAATTGTAAGGAAGTAAGAAAAACCATTCAAGCTAGGCGTTCGATACGGTCCCCATAAATCACAATGTATCATCTCAAAGGACTCTTTGCTTTTGTTTGAACTCAGCTGAAACTCACTTCGACATTGCTTAGCTTTGAAGCATATGTCACACCCAGATACTCCATTACTTCCACTATCAACACCATGTAACTTCCTAATTACCTTTTCAGAGGCATGTCCCATTCTTTTATGCCAAACTTCTAACGATTCAACTTTAGTTTCTCTCCTAACACTTCGAATATGTTTACTACCTTGAAGAAAATACAGTCCTTCTCTTCTTTCGCCCGTTCCAATCACCATCTGCACACCAACATCATACAGAAGACATCCTGTCTTTGAAAACAATACAATGCAACTCAGCTCATCAATCAACTGTGACACCGAGATAAGACTACACTTCAAATCTTCCACAAAAAGAACTTGTGTCAACATCAACTTCTCTGTCAAAACAATACTTTCTTCTCGATCAGCAACTACACTCTTCCCATTAGGTAATCCAACCAAGCACGGTGAGACTCTGTAGACATCAACAAGAGAGCTCAACGTACCTGTCATATGATGTGAAGCTCCACTATCTATTATTCACTCATCCATGAACCTTTCTTTACTTGACAAATTAGCAGATTCTGATTTTACACAAGAGTCACCCAAAATTTGTTCCCATTCCTCTTTCTCAAATCAGTTTTGGCATGAGAATTAATCTGCATCATAACCGTGTGTGACATAACCAGTGTATGTGTCACTGAACTCTTTTGTCTCAATGAAACGCTTTTCGCAACTTCTTCTTCAACACCTCTAGAATTGCTTTCTACAAATCTATTATTATCAATAAACTTCTCTTCCATCCTCCACCGATGAACAGTAATCGTGTGAACAGTAACCGATGAACATTAACCTATGAACAGTAATCGCGTGAACAGTAACGGATGAACAGTACCCGATGAACAGTAACCGATGAACAATAATCGCGTGAACAGTAACAGATGGACAATATCCGATGAACAGTAACCGATGAACAGTATCGCTGTGAATAGTGACGATGAACAGTAACCCCAAAATCAATAATCGCTTTCCGCGAATCCAATGAACAAGAAATCCAACCTTTGCTCTGATACCATAAAAGATATGAAAATTCTCTCTATTATTTCTTGTTACTCTTTACAACGTGATCTCTCAATTACATATACAAACCCTAAAACCGTTAATAAGTATTTACAATCTTAGTCCATAAATATTGCATAATTATAATATATCCTAATACGGACTAGAGGGACGTGTGCAGATTTGGTTGTTTGATGAGCATAACTTTAATGGAAGACAAATTTAAATAAAAAGTTCATCAAAAATCCAGACATATCTAAACGCAAAATAAGGTACGAAGATGCGTTCAGGGCTGGTCCTGGACCAACCGAATGAAACATTCGTTTTGGGGTCCTAAATTTTTTAGAAAAAAGTTACATGTATATAGGCCGTTGAAAAAAAGATTTTATACCCCAAATCTGACAAAAAAAAGTTTAGTTGTAATCATTAAAATATCGCCTTAGACCCTTGAATTCTCAAGACCGACCTTGGATGTGTTGCATCATTAATTTAATGCAGTATTTTTTCCCTCTCCATTCGCAATGCAAAACCATCATCAGCAAATAACCTGTGAAGCAGAAGTACAAAGATTATTTTTTGAGAAAGGGAAGTACAAAGATTTGTATCATGCGCGGGGTATTTGTATCCATCAAAATTTTCTGTTCACTATATGTTTTGCGTTTGATTGTATATTATGTGGTAATTATTATTTTGTGGTTTTGTTTTTTTATTGTATCAAACCTTTATGTTGGAACTTTTTACGTGATGAAATTCACCTAATCTTCAAAATGGTTGATTAAATTTGCTGCCTCTCGTTCGAACTGTGCAAGTATATTTTCAGAAAAATTGCATAAAAAATCATGAAGTTGACAAAGTTTGCACTTTAAACCTTGAGGCTCAATTGCTAACACTTTAAACAATGAAATTTGTAACAATAACATATTAAACATCGAACTAACTTACTTGTTCCACACGTAAAAATTGTGACATGTTACTGTTCACTAGCGGGTAAAAATTTAGTGATGTGGCGGTTTATTTAAAAATAAAAGATAAAAAAGTAAAATTAAAAATTGATATAAATTCAGGAAAAATAAAGAAAATAAATAAATTCAGCAATTAAAAAATAAAAAATAAAAAATAAATTGATAAATTCAAATGTTTAAAATAAAAATAAATAGTAAAAATTGATTAAAACTAAAAAAGAGTAAAAATAATAAAAAAATAAATTAATAAAGTGTAAAAATGATAAAAACTAGAAAAGAGGAAATTTGGAAAAATTATAACTTCAAAAATAAAATAAAAATAAAAATAAAAATAATTCAAAAAGATCGATAAAAATTAGGAAAATTTAATAAAATCAGGGAAAATAAAAATTCAAAAATTCAAAAAATTAAAATACTTAAATTGAAAACTAATAAAGATCAAGAAAAAAATAAATTTATTAATTCAAGAAAATAATAATAATAACAAAAATAAACTATACAAATTGATTAAAAATTAAGAAACAAAATCTGGAAAAAAAGAAGACTATTTGCACTCCATACACACACACTAAACCTCATAATTTACTCCATACCCTATTTCTTTCTTTATCTCTCCTCCCCACACATTACTATTTTCCCCACCAAAAATGGCAAATCCCTAATTTCCTATTTTCTTATGGATTTCTACCCAATTCACTCAAAAAAAAAACCATGAAAGTTGAAAAATTGGCAAAACCCCATGAAATTGGCAAAAAATTTGAATCCAAATCTCTAGGATCTGAAGGATTTGAACCCGGACGTCTGAACGCTTATATGTCTATCTAAACACCAAAGAGATTTGGGTCAAGTACTTTTCATTTTCAATTTTAATCAACAGAGGTAGCAGCGATGAGATGCTTCTTCAGCTGAGTGAATCACAAAATGGAAGCAGGGATACTTATTATTAGAAACTACATAAATAATTTGTTATGCACCGAGAATCAAAGTCTAATGTTTTGAGAATAGTAATGTACCTCAATGCATGTCTTTGCTACAACAACATGAAAACTTGCCGGTGATAATCTTAGATACTTCACCATGCACGCAACACTGAGAACATAAGAAATGAGGGATGTGACTAGTAAGGTTTACAGTTAGGGAGTGACACTAAGTTTGATTACTGAAAACCTTGATGCCCGAAACTTTTGGAATCAAATGTAATCTTCTAAAAAGAGCACAAATTTTGAACTAGGAGTGATCCTGCTACTCCGCTTTTCTTAAGTATAATTGAAAATGTAAAGCATCATTTTGAAACACACAAAATGTCTTTTAAGCACTTACCAAATGGTCCATATATGATGACAGTGTTCCCAATAGGTGGCTTGATCTCTAGAGAGAACAATACTGATTTTCAATTTATGTGGCGACGAATCTTCCTATACTCTTTCGCATACCCTGTTGAATTTCAGTCATCACCTTACTGAGCATAAAACAAAATATTAAACAATAACTATGCATAAATGGCCACCTTTAACAGCATAGCCATAAAAGAAGCTTCAGGGAAAGAAGCTTTATCCATTCGGGAATATGAGCAGTATCTCTGTCTTTTTCCTGTGCAGGCGCCTTGTTAGAGCCACCACTATCATTAGCAAGTGATATAAATTCCTTTTCTTTTTCACCAACTCTTTTCATCTGATTCTCCTGAAGGTTTACTTTATGATCTTTCAAATATCTCACCGCTAATCTCGTCGCCAGCCAATACTTCTCCACGGCTGCTTCTGTTAGTTCGCCGGAATCCCTCTTGCTGTTAGTCTTCCTCTGTTTCTAGTTTGTAGGCTGATTCAGAGCTACAACGTTAGTAATACGGCCACAACACTATCCACGGTAAAACTCTGGCCACTATGATACCTTCAACACGTTCAACGTCTTTCTTCCAAAATCTGAGCAGCCACATCGCCACCAAGGAAGAACAACGGCCAGCCTTCAAATCAGAAAGCAAGACAGATGAGGCAGCCATTATACTGAAAATAATTTTATTTTCTCTAAAATTAGGAACTGCGAGGATGATGTTCAAGGGATGAAGAAGCATTTCCTTTTTATAGGTGAGAATCACTGCCTGGAAAATGGATGTGATTAATTGAATGTGAGACCGTGTTGTACTGGACATTAAGTTTTGGTTAATCAGGTTGAATCAATGTGATTATGAGGTGAAGAATCAATACTGAAACGACATGAACTGACTCCGATGCGAAGATTACACACAAAGTTTCGAGTCACACACCATTTCAGAACGGTCATTGTTGGTAGACGGAATAGGATCTGGATCTTTGAAGAAACGATACGCAAGTTAGGAAAAAGCGATTTGCATAAACAGGCTGACTTTTGTTTGGATATCGGCCCAAATGTAGTATAATAAATTAATAATCCTACAAATAATAAAATTTGTGAAATAAAAAAAAAACAACTTTTATATAGATTAGATATGTGACAGACTATGGTGATACTATTTGATGATGATGTGGCATGTTCAAGTGAGAGAAAACATTACTTTATATATAGATAACTCAAGATTTGTGATGTGTCATCATACTTCATGTCTTGTGGTTCTTTCAAATAGATGACTATATATTTTTTAGATTTTTTTATGAGTTCATTTTTTTTATATGATGTACATCATTTCTAACTGTTTCCTTACTCTACGTTATAAGGTTTGCTAAGAAGATGAGTTTTGTATCATTTTTGGTTATATTAGCAATTTTTTTGAGATAATTTTTTTTTTTTTGCTTTTCCATTGGTATCATCATGATTCAGGAAATCAATTTGAATGGAAAAATATCTAAATCCTTGAGAAAATCCAAAATATTCGAAAAGAACAGAATATGAAAAAAAAAGTTGGTGACGTTTTTGTACAGTTTTAGTTACTAATTAATGACTTAATGTCTCAACAACAAAACTACTTATGTGCATATGTCTCTTTACTAACTTCACTTGTGCTAGGATGATTTCTCATGACATACATAGTTGTTGTGTAGAAAATGCACATGTCTTTTGAGTTCAATGAAGCTGGCACAACCTCACTGATTTTTTGTTTCTTTAAAATCTTATCATCTCCCATTAGAAGTAAACCATTAACGGAATGATAAGGAATAAAGTTAATCCTAAGTATCAAAGTTGTACTTAAAAGTCAATCCAATTCTAAGATGATTTCAAGCACTAAGAATACATATCATTATATTTAATCTAAGTAATTAAAGAGTAGTTAAGTGGAACAAACAACAATATGCAAACTAAAGTGACAAGTAACTCACAAGCTTTCGGTTAAAAAGGATGAGAGAACCCATGGGCAAGGATTTTGACCTTGGATGATTAAGATCAAATCTAAAGTGCTTAAACAATCAATTCCGTTCTACAAGTCGGGACACAAGTAATAGACTCATTCTTTCCCAAGACAATAATTCATTTACAATCAATCATTAAACATCAAATCCATTTGGTGTAATTCAATCAAGCAACAATTAAGAACAATTTTAATAACTTTCTAAGCATCCCTAACATCAATTCCCATTGGTAAGCAAGCAAAGAGCAATATCAATTTGGTTCAGACATTTCAGCGAACATATTCAATGCATGAAATGTCTAGAGTCTAGATTTAGGGAGATCCATCCTAAACTTGCATTAAGAGCAAGAGATAAACATAGAACAATATGATGTAACACGACACTCTATATCATCACTCAATCACCCTAATCACCTTTCCCCATAAGTTCACAAGGAATCCACTCACTAATCCAACCTTAAACACATGGATGATTCAAGACTAATCATGTTTATATAGTAATATAAACTCAATATACCCAAGAAAAAGATGAAATAAATTAAAGATTCAAGCTTTCACCAAAAGATGATCAGTGCTGGTCTAATGTTTTATACTGCTCCAAGCCAAATTTAAAAACATGCCCTTGTACATTCATAAACAATAGAGAAAACTTAAAATTTCAGAAAAATAAAACTAAAAAAACTGTTTCAAAAGTAGTTATTTAGGACACTTATTATTGAAATATAGCTCTTCTTGAATTTTTTTTTTTGCAAGATCATCTATTAAAATTATATGATTAAGTCTTTATATCATAGTTGTCTCAACTGATAACATATTCAACCGATTTAACCACTCTTGTGACATGGTGGATCGCAAGTAATTCTTCATTAGTTTCAACTTCGAAAAAAATTCTTCCAACTGTGGCGAACGATACCGAAAGGATCAACAATATCTGATAAACAATTTCCGTGTTTCGATAACAATCCTCTATTTTTTTTTATAAGAAAAAACAAGCACTTTGGCACGGTTTGGAACTTCCACATATATTGTTTCTCGAAGAATCTTTAGTTTCATAAAGAAATCATCACCAACTATAAAGCTATAAATTAATAATATTGATACTATGATAATTTATTAATTTATATAGTTATAAATTTACAAAAAGATTCTGTTTTAGAATTATATATTTTAATGTATTTTTTACGTAATTTTTTTAAAACAATTAATTGATTTATGCTATGTGCATTGATTAATTGTTATAGGTAAAACTTTATGTTATTCTTATTCAATTATTTGGTGTATAGAATCGTAAATGTAGATGTATTTTTAATTATAAAATGATAAAATAACATTAAAATATTTTGAAGTGCTTAGAAAAATTAAAAATAAAATTCACTACGAATAACAAGCAAACATACAATGTAGATTATTATTTATATAAATATTTACACTGATTATTAATTTATTACAATGGGACCATATATTTACATAAATTTTTTGAAAATTTTATTATCTTATTATATTATCGAATTGTGTCATATATTACATTGGTCCAACTCAAGACTAGTGAAATTTATTATTTATTAATTTATCGAATATTCATTTATAGAATATCTACTGTACGTCTAAATGTATACCAATTAGCAAGGAAGCTTCAAGATTCAAACATGATGCCCTTAAAGTATCCTCACTTGCATCTGTAGGTTTTTTGAAATCAAACAAAAATCTATAAGTTATTTCTTACCTTTGGAATTGTTTAAATCTGGACTCAAGGTAAATTAGAACTTGATATATGAGCGTGTTGAAGTAATCAATCTGGAAGCTCTTCTATGGTGATAATAATACAAGGGTATTTATAGGCTTCTAAAAACGAGTGGGTCAACCCAACAAATCTAGGTCAACCCATAATAAAACATAGATTGATAAAGTCTAAGTGTGGCAGTGGCTTGTCCAACCCTCTACATCAACCCACTGCAAGACACAGTTGTCTCACAGCGGTTTCGAATACCCGCTGCATTTTCCCACTCCAGCACTTAGTTCATCTTCGTAGTTGGTTTCTGGTGAAGGTTCACAAGTGTTGCAGCGGTTTGGTCTTCTCGCTAGGTCTATCCGCAATGAGACACGCCTCAGATACTGCAGCCACTCCATCTCGCAACACTCACCTCTCTGACAATTTCAGGATTCATCGAACTTGAACGGTGGTGTGCGCGCTGTTCACAGTGGATGTTCCAAGCCACAATGGTAACCGCACTAGATCACGTTTGGGTTATAGCAGGTGTACCTACCGACTATGAGACACCCGTTTTGACACTTGTTTTCTTCTTGTATCAAATCGCCCAATGCTCAATCCTCACTTCTATTGATCCACAATGGTTCCGAACACCTTCGAAACCTCCATTCGATAACTCCAACACCTAATAAAGACTAATGAATTTGCTCAAGTGGCTAAACTTCATATGGTTCGGATTGTACTCTCTCTTGCAACGAACCTTGGATGGGATTTGTGGCATGACAATGTAACCTAATAATGCATAAATGCTACTCTAAATGATCAATATGCACACTAAATGGATGATCAAATCAATGAAAAACACAAGCTATCAACTCCCCCTGACTTGTTATTTACTTTCCCACAATTAACTTTCAAGAACAAGATGAGGGAAGAGGAGTGAAGGTGGGAGCTCATCAGCAAATGAAATTCTTCAAAGCCATCAATGTGATATACTTACAAAGCATACCAAATAGCAAGAACATAACTTCAATCAAACTCTATTTTCTTAGACCTATTTTCTTTTATTCATTAAACAATAAAAGAAGTGAACTCTTAGAAATAGGCAATAGGTCCTAATCATTTGGCTTTGTCAAGATAAGGCTTGTAATTGTCTAGACGGTTTAGAACACTGCCCAAAAGATTCAAGGATCACTCAAAAGAACTCTCAAAGACACTCTCACCTTACCAAAAATTTCCCGTTTGGACTTGGGGAAGATCACAACTCGATCGAAAACCATAGCCAACAGCTAAAAAACTCGTTGCAGTCTCTCTTTTAAAACAGAGAGATTGAGAGCTCTGCACAGATTGTCACAACAGTGAGTTTCTATGTTGTATGGTTTAGAAAAGTAGTGGTGGCCTTACATCATAGTTTGGTTTTTAGTTTTCTCTAATCAATTGCCTCGCCAATGAACCGATGCTTTTTTCTCATATTTGCTAATCCTTTTTAGCCTTTATAATAGTTTCTTTGATTGTCTAGCCTTATTGTTAATTGTTTTCTTAATTTTTTTCATTGCTGATCGCCTTGTTTTCCTTAGTGTGTAGTTATGTTTTTTTTTTTTGGTAGGAAGTGTGTAGTTATGTTGTTTAGCTTTATTTCAAGTCGTAAAATCTGATAAGGACTTTGTTACTTAGTTCCCTGAACTCGAGGTGAGAAATTTGTCGAAGCATCATACTCAGTCAAAAAATATATAATAACTTCTTTTGCAAGATATCCGCAACAAATTTTAAAAACAAGATAAGATACTAATAACCATAAATTTAAACAATATAGTCGATATTATATATTGAAATGGAAACGGAAAATGCATGAGTTGTGTTTGGTTAGTTCATGTTTTCTCGTACAAAACAAGATCTTGAAATCAAAAACCGAAAAAGAAAAGAAAAAGAGCGAGAGTAAATCTCAAAAGTGAAACACAAAGAATCTGAAGAAAGAAGAAATGAATCATTGTGTTAACGAACAAAACCACAAGATTTGGTGGAGAGAGTGTTGAAGCAATGAAGGTAAGTGTGGAGATAATAACGGGGACATTTATACATGCTGAGGTGAATGAGAATGCGACGGTGAAGGAATTAAAGGAGAAGATTGCAACGGAGGTGAAACTATCTGTGAAGCGTTTGATACTTGTGGTCGGGGATGGAGAGGAGATTAGAAGAATGGTTAAGGATGATGAAGACGAAATGAAGTTGATGGATTTAGGAGTAAAAGAAGATTCTCATATGTATTTGTTCTTTAAGCATCCTGATTTGGTTTACAAGGAAGAGAGATCACAAGGAAGAGTAGATGATGCATCTGTAGAGGAGGTTTCATCGGAAGCAGAGAGTAAAAGAGAAAACAAAGAAGAAAATGAAGAGGCAAAGGGTGAAGAAGAAGATATAGCGATGAAGAATGGTGAAGAAGATAGAGATGTCAAAGTAGAAGAGAAGAAGAATGGAGAAGAAGCAAAGGATGATTATAACGTTGAAGATGGAAAAGAGAAAACAAGAGAAGGAGAGAATGAAATGGATATAGTTTCTTGATTTGATTTGCTTAACCACTCCATTTTCATTCCTTTTGATTTTGTTGTTATCTTTGTCATAATGTTTCTTGCTCTACACATAAATAGCTTAGTGAAATTTTATGATCTGTTTAGTTTCTTCTTCTTACCAACTCTGAACTATTAACTCATCTACATCCGCATGAAAACCAGTATAAGATAGAACTGCTTACAAGTTTCAACGAATCTATATATAGCAAACCGAAAGTGACATAAACAAATTTTTATAGAAAAAAAAATTCAATCCAATGGTCATAATTAACTTGATTTTAAAATCTAATGGATCAAAAAAGACATTTTCATATGATTGATAATGTCATCAAATATTTGACAACTAAGAGACATATATTTTCTTTTAATAGCCACCATCATATTTGACATACCTTTTCATAAGTTTAAATATTAATATTGATTTTTTAGAAAATATTTATTTTAATAATTTAAAATGAACATCAGCATTTTTATAGGAAAAAAAAAATCTATCCAATTGTCATAGTTAACTTGATTTTACTATCTAATGGACCCAAAAAAAAAACATTTTCATATAATTGATGATGTCATACCTTTTCATAAGTTTAAAGATTCAGCATTTTAATTATATATAGATTGTCTACGAGATTTTATTTTAATAATTTACAATGGCTATGAAAATGTTAATTGTTGATCCCTTAAATAATACTTCGATAATTTAGTCAAATAATGAAGCATTGCATTTATTTTCTAAACACAACTTTTGGTTTTTATGGACGTGTTGTTTTGTATTTTAAGTAACTGAATTTGATAACTATCTTTAGAAAGTACTCAAAGTTACATTAATTTGAACCTTAAGTTAAATGTTAAATATATACTATTATGTTATTTTATTGATTTATTAAATGATACTCGAAGCATAGCGATTAAATCTGAAGCATTGCCAATATTTGTTAAAGGACACAACTGTTGGTCATATGATCAGACGTGTTCCTATGTTTTTTAAGCAACTGAATTTGATACCATACATTCATATACAAATTTGATTTTTTTAGTATTTTAATTTTTTATTTTTTGTTCTGGTTTTATCTAATGGTATTTTCCTTTGCAACTCTTGAAATTATTTTGATTAATTTTTTAAAAAAAAACACATCTGTTGAATAGAACTCTTGAAATATTTTAATTAATTTAAAAACAAAAAACACCTCTTGAAAATTTATCAATATACCTTTTCAAATTACTATAAATAGACGGGTTATGTTGACTTGATGTCATTTTCAAAAAAATTGTGCACTTTTTTTTTTTAATATAGATATGATTCTTAGTACTCTTGCATATAAAATTTGATCATTATGTAGATCTAAGCGTTTTTAGAGATAGAAATTAGTGGTTGCGAGAATAAATTAATAGGTTGAATATGGCAGTAAGAAAACAATTTAGAAGTTTTGTCGATATAGTCGAAGGCCACATTGCAAAACCCATATCTCTTATATATTAAAAGAGAAGCATTGTAATAAATGACTAGGATAAGACCTGCGCCTTGCGCAGGGTGAATATACGTAATTAAAATATAAAATTTTAGTATTAATAAACTCAAAATTTACATATAATTGTTTTTATATGTATTTGAAATTTTAGAATTTTGATATTTTAAAATAATTATCTATACGTAGAATCAGAAAAAATTGTAATTAGGACTGTAGATCAAATCTTAGAATTTTATGGACCCGATTTCATATATCGTTTCACTTTTTAGTGTTTGAGTGATGGAAAATAAACAGAGTGTCATTGGGTTTGATTGGTAGAGTATTAACAAATTTCCTAATGTTTTTTTAAGAAGCAGTTGGTAAACTAATTGCATTTAAAATATATAAGTTTCAAAACTAATTTAATATAATTTATTTATTTGTATAATAATATTAGAAAACTATATTTTTTTACAAATTATTATTTTTTAAATAATTTTATAAAAAATTAAATTAAATTTTAAATTATTTTTAAAAACAATATTTTAAGTTTTTCAAATATAAATAAAGAATTTAAAATTAATTATGGTCATGATTTAACATAACCATAATGATTTAAAAAAAATTAAAAAAATAAACATTAACAAATTAACAAATTAACTCAGTTTTATATCATGATTTAACAATTGAAAAATTAATTATGGTTATGAGAAGTTTACGTTCACGTGTTAATCCTATTTATCTTCAATTTTTTCTCTTGTTGTATTTTTTTTATATTTTGGTTATTACTCGATATAAATATTGATTCTGAAGTTTATTCTCATTTCGTTTATTCTTTTTGACTTGGGATTTAGAAAATATTTAAGATTTAAAATAATTAAAAAGATACATACTTAGGTTAAGATCTGCACTTTATGCATAATAAGTATTTTATATTTATAATTTATTTTATAATTTTCTGCATATCATAAAATAATAAATATATATATTACATAACTAAGAAATCAGTTAATAAATTGACATATGCATATAAATTTAACTATCACTCTTGTTTATTAGTAATTAGCGTAAATAAATCAAAATAATCAATCTTATATATTGTATATGATATATAATTAAATTTAAATGATATAAACATAGTAATATGGCACACTTTTAATATTGATATTTATTAAATGAGGTTTCTACTCATATGATTTTATGATTATTTGTGTATTTGTGTAACAAAACTTTACACCAACGATTTTTTTTAATGTGAGATGTTTAGTAGTTTCAATAATTTATAATCATTTTTTTTTAAAAAATGACATATTTCAAAATTAAAATATTAAGTTTTCAATATATGTTGAAGACAAATATCAAAATATAAGTATGTATTTTCATACGATTTATAGTTTAATTAAAACGATATGAAATATATATAAAAACTAAAATTATTTCTTCATATGGTCTTATAATCATTATATTTTAATATAGAAAAGAATTAAAACCTTGATCCTAAAAGTTTATGTGACACTTTTAACAGTTTTAGTAATTTATACTCATTTTGAAAAATTCGAAATACAACATACACAAAAAAAATCTAGATTTTTATTATATGATTAATGTAATTGTGTAATTTATTTTAATAATAAATAAATAAACAAAATGAGAAAAAGTATACAGATTGTTATCAAATCTTTATTGTTTAAAATCATTAATTGTCATATATATTTTAATCACATTAGGTAATTCCGTAGGTTTTATTTAAGGAAAGCATGCGAAATAATAAATATTTGATATATGTGACCAAATATAGTCTACAAAATATTATATTGCTAGAGAATATAATTTTTAGACTATACATTATATCACATGCTCTAGAATCCTTAGAATTTGAAATAGAAGCCAAAGAGCTATGCCACATAGGATTGGGGTTATTTTTAATTCTTACAAACTTAAGGTTACAACTTTTTAAATGATTCTCAAATAATATATAGGGGATTTCAAACCACAATTGACATGTGTTGGCCTCACAATCATTTAGCAATTAATGCGTTTACACACTAATTTTTAAAATTCATTATTTAATGTATTTATATACTATTTTTAATTAATTCATTTTTTCTACATTTTTAGCCTTTGTATTAATAAATTAAAACTTTTTATGTGAAACTAATGAATAATATCTTTATTGTAAAAAAATTTCAAAATCATTAAGATTCGCATCAACTAAAATGTTGCGATGAAAATGTTTGTAGAAATTGAAAGTTTCGTACCTTGCCGAAATTAATCATGGTTGAGGCTTCGGTACACAATAACAACAAATACGGTAATTGATTATGAATTAAAAAACTGAGGTGAAAAACACCACATGTAAAGTCGGATCTTTAGTTTTGTCAAATATTAACATTTTTATAAAGTTTTCATATCAGACCAAGAATTAGAAACAAATTTGGTAGAAAAAAATCAGAAATAAAAAAAGCTTTAAAGGAAACAAAAATCACAAAATCGATTAAAAAACAGAATTCATGTACCAAGTGAAGATGTCACTTTGTTATATATATTATTTTTATTGTTATAGGTACAATTTGATTTTCTTCATATGAAAATATTATTAATTTTTAGGTTTGTTTATTTTTACTTAATTTTATTTAAGAATTTACTATCATGTGTTATTTTGAGCAAAAATGTTTTAAATCTTAATTAACGGTATATTCATATATTTATCATCACATTTATATACTTTTACATATACATACATGCACACATTGACATGAGCGACTATATAGTGAAATGTTTTGTGATAATAATTTTATTTTCTTTTTTTCTTCAAATATTAATTAGATTTTATCTGATTTTACATGTCTTTAGAAATTATAATAGGAAACTATTAGTTCAACATAAAAAATGTCTAAATTTTATATAAAACGAAACCAAACAAATAACAATAGTTTTTGGTTATCATCGGAAAAATTAAAAACATCAAATATTTAAACCAAATAAACCAAAATAAATATAAAACTAGAATGATAGTTATATTTTAAGACATTAAAAAACAACGTAAAAATAAACCAATATCCATGCTAAACAAATATAATATCATTTTTATCTTAAAATTAACAAAAATAATAATTTCATTCCTCGTAAGGCGCGGATTATTACCTAGTAAAGGTTAAAAGAAAAGTAACAAACTAGAACAGATTTATTTTTATTTATGGATCTTGTGTGTAAGAAATCTTCTCTAACATGACTAGGCCTGGGCGTTTTTACCCCAACCCGAAGTACCGATCTAAACCCGAACCGGAAAAACCGAACCCGGATCCAAACTCTTATACAAAATTAACCGAACGGGACTTGTAAGCCTAGTACTTCGGACTTTGGGTATAACCCGAACCGTACCAAAATCCGAAGTAGGATCCGAAGGTATCCGAAATTAGTTAAATATGTTAATATTTTTATATATATTACGGTAATTTAGATAATTTATAATATTCTAAATATTTTTATAGTCTATGTTATATGATATTTTGAATATATCTTAACTAATTTAGATAGTTTAACTAATTTTTAATTATACTTGTGAATAATTTACATATTTTGAATACTATTTTGTCAATTTTTTAGGTTGTAAGAAAATATTTTTGGACGATTTCAGACATTGGTTATAATCCGATCCGAACCGAATCCGGAAGGAAACGAACCAAACCCGATCCGATTATTAGCAAAAACCGATTGGTACTTATGAGCACAATACCGAAAATCCGAAAATCCGAATCAACCGAACCGAAACCTATTGGGCCACCGAACGCCCATGCCTAAACATGACCATTCTGATTTTCACGAACAAACTCAAATTCAGGAATATAGCCCCCAAAATGGGGCAACTCTGAACTAATACTTGACTATATCCAAGGAATTTGAATGCATTTTGAAATGATAGAGTTTCGTTTCAGTTAATAAGTTTGGAAGTTTACTCAAACATAACATATTTTAGGGCTATTAACTAGAACCATACAAATCTATTTTTTTTTACTATTGTCATTTGTTAGATACCAAACGTGTCATTTTTTATGTTATGAGAAAAAATGTATTTACAAGAATGCCATTACTTTTCGCATCCACATAAGCAAACATTTGACGCCACATAGAAATCTGTTTCCGTGTTTTTATTAAGTCAGCCGTAAAGCGCTACATACATCGTTACTGCTGATTTATTGCTACATTTTGGCTAAATTAATAAACGCGTCTGATTTAAGAGAAAATGGCTGACTTAAGAACATAAGTCAGCCGCCCGGTACGGCTGATTTACAGAAATATGGCTGATTTGTGGGATAACGGCTGACTTACGGACACAAGTTACGGCTGACGTATACATCGGAGGTTTGATTTCTAAAAAAATCGGGTGAGTTGTAGTGAAGAAACGATTGAGTTATGTTTCCCTGGCTGAGTTAATGAACATTGACAGGATGAGTTATTGAATTTACGGCCGACTAATGAGATGTTGTTACGGCTGAGTTTATATTTAATCAGCTGTAATAGGATGGATTAACAGTAGACTCAGCTTATTTACGATTGATTTATTAGCGAAAGATTAATTACTAGAATAACATTCGTTTGATGGCTGATTTATGTGACGATACGACTGACTTATTATGGTTTTTATCTTAATTATGGCTGATTTATTAGCAAAAGATTAATTACTAAAATAGTATCCACTGTTCGGCTGACATACATTGAACAAAATGGCTGATTTACTTAGGATGAGTTATATATTCGTTTGTCGGCTGATTAACTGATTTTCCATGTCATCCACCATATCATCAACTCGGATTTTCCATGTCATCACTAACGAACGAAATTTACAACTTGGTTTATGAGACTGTTCATGTTCTTCTTCATCTTAGTTATCTATTGTCTTCATCTTTCTCAGTTGGTTATGGATCCGGTAATTATTGGTTCTTTTGATGTATACGCTCAATCACCATAAGGGCAAGCCATCTCTTTTAAGATAGAGTCTATTCACTTCAAGGCTTTAGCGTCGAAGCATATACTATTGTAGTGAAGGAGTAAAATGATATGAAGTTTACCAGGATGAGTGCCGCATCATAATCTTCTATCATCAATATGTGAATGTGGATATATATATATATATATATATATATGGTTATGGTCAACGTCAAAACCAAAGAGTTTCTTTTTAGAACTCATATTCTCACTTGAAGTTGAGAAAATGATGATGGTAACAAAGATGAGATAGAATTCAAAAGATGAAAGAAAATTACTGTGAGTACAATACAAGCTAGTATAAAAGCTTATTGTCAAGAGGAGGATATATATGAATGCTCTAAAAGAGCATATTAATGTACTATATTTTTATAGGTCTCAAAAGTTGGAAGGATTTAAGAAAAGAATACATGACCCATGTAGGGTATTTGTTGATTCTAAAATGAGATTAGTCGAGATTGAAAAAATTTATAGTGTTATCATCTAGAGGGGAAGAGTTAAAGAATCTCACATTTTATAATAACTGAAAAATACCGAAGATTATGTTTACACTAAAAATAAGATTGATGAATCCTTCTTCAAATAAATATGTGGTATTTTGAGATAGTTTATGTTACAATAAACAAAAGAAATGCTATATACATTTCAAATCAAAAATATTTCTCAAGACAGTACAAGTGTTTTAGAGAAAATATCTACATCCTCTTATATATTGTACTACACAAAGATGCAAAGGAGCATAAATTTATAATGGACAAGAGGAAATGGAGTTTTGAATGATCTTTAGAAAAAGAGACATTAAACATGACTGGAAAAAATGTAGGTATATGAGACCATGAAGAGATCTCAATAAGTTATGTCATGTATAGAATAAAATGGAACCGATAAGAAAATCGACGTCGATGATATTTATGCATGCTAAATAGCAGTTGATATAACGTATGAGAAGGAGGATCATGAAAGAAATTCTATTGAAAAGTGTACACAAATAAATGATTGGCCAAATCAGTATGAAGTAATAGACAAAACTCGAAACTCTTATGAAAGAGATACGTATTTGGACCAGTTGTCCATACACAAAATGTGTAAAACATGTGGGACAGAAATGAGTCGTTGCAGCAAAGAAAAATTAATGTAAAATTGATTATGAAAAAACATAGTCTCATTGGTAGATGCAACTATTTTCAAGTTCCTTATTAGTCTGGCAATAAAGAAAAAACTTGAATAGTATGACCCACTGGAAATGATAATCTTTGAAAGATAAAATCCATGATGGATTGATGATATCAAAATCATGTTTTCGGGAATTCTAGCTATTCGATCGAAATATGATTATGAGATATATGAAATATTCAAAGTTAAACAATATACGACTTGTATTTTACCAAAGATTATTGATCAATAGACACATTAACTGAATATAATCAAAACTTCTCAAGAGATATGAAAAATTTTATTTAATTTGGAAGAAATTTGTATGGGTCGCTGCTTCAAAAGCATCAAAAACATTATCATGATATGGTTCGGCTATCTCCATCTCTTCTATAGGTTCTGGCATGTACGGTGGCGCAATGTCTGCTTGTATTACTGGAATCTCCTGGTAGCAATCTTCTTGACCATTCCAAGTATGATTCTCCCACATTCGATCTTCACCCGTCGAGTTATTCGCCTCGGAACTCTCACCAACATCATATAATTTCTCTCCATGATTCGTCCACACATAATAATTCCCCTTAAAGCCGTATTGGAATAGATGTCTTGAGACAACTTTCACTTCTCGTTGCTTCACATTTTTTCATCGTGCACACGGACACAATAACGTTTGCCTTTCTTGATAATCGGCTTGATTACATGCAAATTGAAGAAATGCATTAATACCTCCAATGAAGACTTCAGAAACAGAATTACTTCCTGGATCAAACCTTTCATCCATCCATTCTCTTGATTCAACGTAGAAGGACATAGTGTATTTTAAAATTTTGAGAGAGAATTTCAAAATTTTGAGAGAGAATAATGAGTTGAATCTTTTGCTCAGGTAGGTTTGATTATTAACTAAAGCCACGACCAAGCCACTGTAAAACCGTGGCTAAGATAAAAATTACCTTTAAGCAACGAAAAAGCCACGAAATGAACGTGATTAACTCGCTTTAGCCGATCTATGTCGGCACAAAATACCAAAACACAACAAAGCCACGATGAAACAGTGGCATCTTCGTGTTTTCTTATGTCGACAGGAAATAAAGATATGCCACTATTAGTTTTCGTGGCATAAGCGTGGCTTTTGGGCGTTACCACGAAGGAATCGTAGCTGGTATCGTGGCTTTATTTGCCACGAATTTATTTCGTGGGTGTTTCGTGGCTTATTTCCTTATGTTTTGTGGCTTTTTTATTTCGTGGCTTCTGCGTGGCTGTGTCGTGATTTTTACCGTTTAGCCACGGTATTGTAGTGGTTTGTTCGTGGCTATGCGGCATAATTTTACTAGTGTACTCACACTACAAGACATATGAGTATTGGTAGCAGTTCGTGGTAGCACGAATTCACGAAGTGCTATTAAATGTAGTAAGTTGGGACGTCAACTCTATTGTAGCACTAAATTAAGGTTAAGATATAATATCTTTAAAGGGGTAAACAAATTTCGCGTATGAGAACCACAGACAGAGAGACATAGTGATTCTTCGTCAATCACATCCAGAGAGAGAGAGAGAGGCGGAGTCTTCGGCCGTGGAAGAAATCAACCAAGGTGGAATGATGAATCGTGGAGAGATCAACCGAGGAAGAGGTGAAGTGATGAATCAGAGAGATCAATCATCGAAGTGATCAGTTGGGAGAAAGAAAAGAGAAAAACCAAACAATGTTTTGTTGTAACATGTGTCCACAAAATTTATTTATTCCTTCACTTAACTAAGAACCAACTCTTAAAATAATATTTTTTTTAATTACAATTAAACCTTAAAACATCACTTAAGAACTAGGGATAATCATGGTTTTAGGGCATAGAGTATTATAGTTTTGACATATGTTCTTCACCACTAAGGTATCATTTCCGTCGATGTCATCTGTATTTTTTTTGTACATCAACAAAAACTAATAAAGATCCTTTTTCCGTGGACCAACAAATCTTGGTGTTGCCGTTGACTTATCCCTTTTCCCTGTCAGAATCTTTCAAAATGGGTTTGCTTACTCAAAGGCAAATTAATCGAAAATTAATAACTCTCAAGTCTTAACTTTAACGCTTACACAATCTCACAAAAATCAAAGTTTCAAGAAAGATACGTGTATCTTCATATATTAGATAAATTTTTTATTTAAATGCACTTCTCCCAATTACGAACTAACAGCATTTCTCTATTTTAAACAAATTAATAATAAACTTACGCTATAATATACTACTATTAGTTAAATAAAAATAAAATATATGTACATCACTTTCAACTTTAATTATTATAGAGATTTTAAATAGGAAGGATATCCAATTTTTAATCAATATTTTTTGTCTATAAACTCTCGACTATAGTGATGTTTGTTAAACACAATCGCTTTATCTAATCAAAACATGGTTGTACAAAAAAATAAACAAAAGAAAGTTCGTTATAAATCTCTGAAACAAATATAACTTCCAATATCCTTTTCTTCTTTTCTACGTTTTTTTTATAATTTCTGAGTCTATTAAATTTTGTGGCAGTCAGTTTTCATATAATTAAGAAAAGCACACACAACATGAACTAATTAAGTGAGAATGACTATAGTATGTTCATCGATTTTATTAAAAATCTTAGTGACAAAAAATGAAATATTAAGGTTTATGTAATACTTCTTCCGATTTTGAAGGTAATATATTCTAATTTTTTTTTCTTATTCCACAAAGATAAATTTTATACGTATTTTATATACTTTTATGAAACATTATTTGAGAATGTTTGAGTTGATTAAATATCAGAATATGTATAACGGAAATAAATAATAAAATCATTTTAGATATTGACTATATTTTTATTATGCGCACTCTTGAATTTTTATTTTTTTGGAAACAGAGGGAGTATGTTTCTAAAATTTAGATTTTATGTGAAAGTAAAATATCTCATATATTTATATAGAGAGTAACATTAAGAATATGTAAAATCTATATAAATAAGATCTAAAAACGTATTCTATTTGGAGGTTTCACCTTACATAGATGAATTGCTAAAGTCAATTAAATACGTAAAAACCGTTGACCAAAACAAAGACTCCAACAGAGACATTGCTTTTTCTTATGTCGATCTCGCTGTCATTGATTATTTCTAGAGTTTTGTAGGTGTCATTAATCAATAAACATCATTAACGTTGATTTCTGTTAAAGTCGCGCCTCTTGGGGAGGTATGGAATCCAATAATTAATCAAGGGTTGATCCTTTTTCTGGGGGGGTTTGCGTTCGAAGTCTTCCTCATTTCTTACAACGTAAGTTCTCTTCTCTCTAAACTCATTGTAATGTTTCAGTTTATATTTAACGTGTCTGGAAAAAAAGTAAAGAGCTTTGGTAATGTGACCGCTAGAATCCAAAGAGGGTTTTAATTCTTAGGTCTTTAGTCGTCTCTCAGCCACTTTTAAAGGCATCTCCTTTTTGTGATTCAAATTGAATCTTTTTTTCTAAAAATTGAATCTTTTTCCCTTTTATTCCAGAGTTTTCACTGAAAATATCCATTTTTTGTTTTCTTTTGGTAAAACCCTACTGGGATTACAATACATCTGGATGCAATTGTTCTTCAAGGTAGGAAGCAAAATTGGTGAAAAGTTTACTGTTTTGGAAAGGTTTGGTTTGTCTTCTTCTTCTTCTTTGGAAAGTGGTTGAAAAGCAGCCCTTCTTCACGGGGGATTTTTTTAGCAATCGGTGAAAGTTTCCTGCTTTTTGGAAGGTAACTATTTGTCTTCTTCTTTGGGAAAGTGATTCACTTTCATGGCTATTATACTGTATTTTGTGGAGTTTATGTTATAAGCTTTATTTTCTATGTTGAAGGTTTTGGTTTTGGCATATATGTTTGGGGGTGTATTCTCTGTGCCTGTGAATAATCCTCACTTGCGCAAATCTGGAAGTAGGCTCATCATCAACAATCTTGGTAACCACTTTCTCTTAATTTTTGTTGTTGTTTATCTCTATTTGGATACTAGAAAAGTCAGCTCTGAACTTGGTGATTTTAAGACAGAAAAAACTGTAAGATGGTGACTGAGATTAAGGTTTTGACAGGAGAGAATGACTTGAAGAACTCAAGTATGCAACTAGGTACAATTGCAAAATTGCGAAGCCCTTTAGTCCTTAGCAGTCTCAAGGTTCTCTTCATTTACTCGAACTCGTGGATTGTCTGTAGAGTTTTTATTCTGTAGCGTGTTAAATGATGCACAGAAAGGTGCTCTCTTACTTGGACTAGTGAGCTGATTTGAGATGTAAAATTTTGATTCTCCAGGTTGCTCTGTATGTTGGTGGTCTTTATGTTTGTGGAAAGGTTGGAAATTTTGAATTACCTCTTGATTTGCCTCCATAGTTTTGAGTGTGAACACTTGTTATTATATGAACTAGCAGATTGGATGGGAATCTGTTATGAAAATGGGACTAGATACACGAGAACTCTTCTTCTACGAGACCTTTCTGTATTATAACCCTCCCCTTCTCATTGTAAGTCTTTCTCTAATCAGTAAGTCAAAACCTCTTAACGTGTGTTTGTTTCCTCAAATATTATTCTATGGCTTTCAGACAATGATGGTTTGGCTCTGGGGTGTAAATTTATGGGTGTTTTCTCGGACTGGAGTTCATTATGCAGAAATATTTGATCTAGGATCAGATCATCTTAGTCACAAAGAGATATGGAAGGTATACACAGTTCTTAGTTACAACCATCTTTATCCATTTTTTTTCATGCGTTTTCTACAAAACCTGCGGGTGTGACACAGTGTGCTAGGTTGATGACGACGATAATATTGACTAGCATGACTGCGTATCTGTATCTATACTCGCACGGAGATGTGTACTTGGCTGCATCTCAACCAGTGTAATAGATGCATCTTCTCTTATTTCAGAGAGCTTTTTGATTCATTTTGTTCATAGAGTTGACGTTTTTTTTCGATGTTTCCAGATTGTTTTGTATCTCTCTGCTGTGATCATTCTGATCATCCCTTTCGATATGTTCTACATGTCATCTCGTTACTACTTGCTATGGACTTTTTGGCGCATTCTCTTCCCTGTGCAGGTACGTGAATACATTTTCTTTTCTTGTTAGAGATTCAAACATATTTTCTAACTTTTCATCACAAACAGACGGTGACATTTTCAGACTTCTTTCTAGCTGATATCCTGACATCTTTGTCAAAGGTAACAACACTATCTTTTTTTTTTTAATCGCTATATGTTTTGAATCTAGTTTTTGAACAAAAAACAAAGTTTATGTGCAGGTTCTGTCCGATTTGGAGCGTTCAGTATGTCGTATGGTCCATAGACAGGTCAGTGAGTTATCTTTCTATCTATGCTCTTCCTTTAGTACTAAGTTATCCATCTCAAATCCAGTGAGTCTGATGATAAGAGTCATTGCAGGTAGCTACTGTTGCATGGTTTGAAGCAGATTCGGTTTGTGGGAGTCATTCCGCTGTAATCCCCTTGGTTCTTGTCCTACCTTATCTTTTCCGCCTGTTCCAATGCATTCGTCAGTACAGAGATAGCAAAGACATTGCAAACATCTGGAATGGTAGTGTGACATTTTGTAATAAAAAAAAAAGATCCTTTTGTCTGATTTGTCTGATGTCTAATATCTCTGCCCTGTCTTTTTGTTCCAGCTGGGAAGTATTTAACGGCAGTACCTGTCATCTTTCTATCAGCACTCAAGTATTTTATCGATCAGGATACATGGACTTACTCCATTCAGCCTGCTTGGATCCTCTCTGGCCTTGCTAACACTTTCTTCTCCTTCTTTTGGGATGTTTTACGCGATTGGGATCTAAGGTAACACTTTAGTATATATATATATATAAACAGAATTCTGCAACCTTGGATTCAGGTTTAGATCTCTTTAACACTTATTCTTGCCTTGCAGTGTCTTCACTCGGATTTTCAAATTCACCAAACCAAATATTTGCTCCCACCTTCTCTATGGACGCCGTTGGGTAAAACAAAGTCTATTCTGGTCATTTCTAACACTGCATGACACTCAAAACTAGCTATATGTGAACTTTGCAGGTGTATGTTTGGGTGATTGGAAGCAATTTAGTACTAAGGTGGACATGGACGTACAAGCTCTCAGCTCATCTGCGTAACAACTACATCACAGTCTTCATCATTACTCTTCTGGAGATTTACAGGCGGTTTCAGTGGGCGTTTTTCCGTATAGAGAACGTGTGGTACAATATCAACCACCCCAAGCGTACTACTTCTCATCAGTCGAATCCTGTTTCACTCCAAAATGATAACAGTGGCGAACAGGAGAAGTTACTCGCACATAGTCACAGCCTCGGTGTATAAAACATTGCCACATCTTTCTTGTTTTTTGTGCTAAGTTTTTTGAAACAAGTTTTGAACAAGCAGCATATACAGGATACGCTTTCACTTGTACTTTATAACTTGTAACTTCTATGACAGAGAAAAAGACTCTAAAGAAAGATGTGTAACTTACATAGAGTACTTGTCCTGGAATCTATATTATAATAGTACACTTTCTAGGCTTCACAATGCACCACGTCAGTAGTTTTGTGGGTCCCATAGGTATTTTTTAAAAACTTATAGTCTTAGTAAGATGATTACAAACAATGAAATATACTTTAGCCAAGTGGTATAATGTGTCTAACTAAGCATGCAAGATCGTGGGTTCAAACCACCCAACCATCATTTATTTTTGATTTTTTTTTTATTTGGGTTATTATCATATGAGTTTTTTGTTTGTAAGGTTTTTATGTTTTTTTTATGACTTATTGTTTTAAAGATCAAAATAGTTGGATAAACCCTAAAGCTTAACGAGTTCAAACTAAAAATAGTTAAAAATAGATGCAAAAACGAACAATAAAAAAACAAAAAAAAAGCAAGTCTCACGCGGTTGCCTACGCGGATGGCTTAAAGAGCCTTAAAACTATCCTATTGTAATATAGTTCAACCCAAAAATAATAAAAAATGAATCCAAAAACGAACCGACCAAAAAAAAAAGTGAATCTCACGCGGCTACCTACGTGGATGGCTTAATGAGACTTGAATAATATAGATTAAGAGCTCAAAAAGTGAAATCATTGCACATATTTCCTAATATATATTTTCAAAAAATTGTATGTGAGATAAAATAAAAAAACAACAAAAATTAATTATTTTTGTTATTTATTTAATAAATATGTAATTTCTCTTACATTTTAATAACTACTATAATTTCATTGAAAACATTCGTCACCACCGATTTCAGACTCCGGCGAATGGATTCCCACAGTCGATGACGCCGTAAATAAAAATGCCATATCATTTATGAACAAAACTCAAACTTACAAAAAAACATATATAAAAACCTATCTAATGAAACTTAAACAGCGAATGTTAACTTAATTAAAGTTATTTTCAAATTGATAAATCATTTAATACAAATATAAATACTATAAATATAGAATTATATCAAGTTTTGACATACGGTATAAAAACTATTTACAGCAAAAAATAAAACACCTACTTTTACACACTAAAAACTATATTATAGCATAATTATTCCTATAAACTTACTTCGCATATAAATAACATTTAACTCATTCCTAATATATTTTCAAAAAATTTGTATGTGAAATAAAATAAAATAAACAACAAAATTTAAGTATTTTTCGTTATTTATTAAATGAATATGTAATTTCTCTTACATTTTAATAAGGGAAGTTAACTCAACTAGTATGAATTTTATTAATTATTATCACAACCATACAAAACTTTTTTTTATTACTACCTTTTTTTTAATACCCAGCGTGCCCTTTTTTCACGTTGTGAGAAAAAACATATTTACAAGAATGCCATTACTTTTTTATGCCACGTAAGCAAAAATTTCGGGTCCACGTAAGAATGCGGCA
>CAKOAT010930708.1:0-32854 GCA_932364175.1 Eruca vesicaria subsp. sativa
CATTTTTTTAAATAACAAATCAAAAAACTTATGTGTCATGATATGATTGGAGGATTTAAATTCTATGTGGATGTCTTCATAGCTTATAGCCTTAACTTTTATATAATATAGATAATATCTAAATAAATTTATTCATACCGATCAATAAGTAATAATTCGAAACTCATTAGCAAATTAGCCTTATAGATATTACGTGCTTTCCAAAAGTGAATCATTCTAGCAAGAACTTCATTCTTATTAAAACATTTTCTAAGATCCTCGAAAACCAAAGAAGAAGTCAAAACAATCATTGTATCAATATATCTTTTCTCTTTCCAATATCTCTCTGTTTCTCAACATATATTTTGAAAACTTTTAGAACTTTAACAGTTATTTATAGTCACCCAATACTTCATATATTATAAAATTTCTTATTTTATTTTATGTTAATATACAATTTAAAAACTAATAATTTATATTAATAATCTGCTTTATTCTATTTTATGTTAATATAGAGAACTTTAGAAATCCAGACATTTAAATTTGGAAATCTTGACAATTTAAAAACTAATAATTTATATTAATAATTTGCTTTATTCCATTTAATGTTAATATAGAGAAATTTGGAAATCCTAACATATAAATTTGGAAATCTTAACATTTTAAAACTAATAATCTATATTAANTGTAAGATGATTTTTGTTACTTTACTATTTTACTATTAGATTATTATTTTATTTTTGTATAAAATATACTTTATATTTAGTATATATAAAAAGACAATAATGTTTTGTCAATATTTTTTTTTCCATTTTTTATAACAGTTAACATTTTTAAGTAAGTTGTAAAATTTTAATATTTATTTTTTTAGTTAAATTATATATGTAATATTAATTTCGTTTTTAATATAATTTGGAAACATTGACATTTTATAAAAATGATACTTTACATTTAGTATATCTAAAAAGACAATAATTTTTTTTTAATATTACGTTTTTATTTTTGATTTCCATTTTTTTATAACAGTTAACATTTTTAAGTAATTTTTAAAATGTTAGTATTTATTTTGTTATCTAAGTTATATATGGAATATTAATTTCGTTTTTAATATAATTTGGAAACAATGACATTTTATAAAAATAATAAACTAATATAATGATGTGTCATTGTTATCTAAGTTATATATGGAATATTAATTTCGTTTTTAATATAATTTGGAAACAATGACATTTTATAAAAATAATAAACTAATATAATGATGTGTCATTATACGATTGGAGGACTTAAATCCTATGTGGACGTCCTCAATGGCTTATAGCCTCAACTTTTATATAGTATAGATTGTGTGCAGTTGTGCACTGCACGGGGCTAAAAAAATTAGGCAATACGATCATCTGAAATTTTACTGATCGTAAAAAGTAATAAAACACAAGTTAAAAAAATGGGGCGTTCTGAGAATCGAACTCGGGACCTCTCGCACCCGAAGCGAGAATTCTACCACTGAAACAAACGCCCATGTTACTTTAATAATAAACTATTTAATATATAAAATTTATGGGCCCTACTTACTGCAATTTGACTGAAAGTAAAAAACACAGAGTAAAAAAGATGGGGCGTTCGGAGAATCGAACTCCGGACCTCTCGCACCCAAAGCGAGAATTCTACCACTAAACTAAACACCCATGTTGCTTTAAAGTCAACTATATATATATTAAATTTTTACCGTTCGTAAAAGGTGAAAACACAAGGAAAAAAAGATTGGGGCGTTCGGAGAATCGAACTCCGGACCTCTCGCACCCAAAGCGAGAATTTGAAAACACAAGGTAAAAAAGATTGGGGCGTTCCGATTTTTAAAAGGTGAAAACACAAGGAAAACATTGGATCAGTTGATTTTGTGGTTTGCTTACAAGCTTTTTGGCTGCAGGTTGGAGTAAAAGATCTGAAGGAGAAGCAGAGAAACAAGTCAATTTTGTTAAATCCTATCTAAATATTGCTACCTTAACTCAGTTGTTAGTTTAGTTAGAAGTGTAATAAGGACTATAAAACCAAGTGCTCCAATGTTTTTGTATATATGCAGAAGCAATGTGCTGCAAGGCACTTGTATGGATTTCTCGTCCACTTGAGGAGAAAGATTGCAACTCAATTTCTTCCATGAAAGAATTGGTGAGTCACTTGGTTTCTCTTTTGCCCTACTTTTATAATTCACAAGTGGACGAAGATTGCAACTCAATTTCTTCCATGAAAGAATTGGTGAGTCACTTGGTTTCTCTTTTGCCCTACTTTTATAATTCTTTGTAGGGAAGTATATAGGCACTTTATTTTTCAATGATGCAGGCTGGAACATACATCAAAGAGTTTGTTCATGGAGATCTTGGTCGTACCACTCCCAGGTATGACAAAATACAGAAACTCCAGTGGTTTGGGTTAAGAAGAATAGTATTGAACCATATTTTTGGTTACAGCATTGGATCAATTTTAGGTTGCAGGGCGGAGATAATACAATTAGATGTGACTGATGTGAAAATGGGGGATTCTTGAAGGGCCGAGTAACAATCCACAAGCTCTCATATTTTCTAGTTTTGATTCATATAAAAATCTTATATTTTCCCATAAATTTATTAGTCTATTGTATTTTGATCTTTAGAATAAAGAATTACTTGAGCAATACAATTATAACGTGGATGCAGTCAGTGTTTGGTTAGAATTGAATTACTGTCGAAAAAATTTAGTGTATAAACATGGATGTGAAAGTGGCAAGAGTAAAGTTTGTGAATTGCAACCGATCAATGAAGCAGCTGATAGGTATGCTTTTAGGGGTAAGATGGTGGATGCTTCATGGCTCAACTAAATTTGACAATGAAGATATCAGTTTCTTTAGCATATATGTTACGGAAAAAGATTAAACTGAAACATTAGTATATTTTTAGTTTGTGTTCTTTTACCTACATGGACGTCCTGCCTCCATGCATGGCTTTAACTTCAGTTGGAGCAATTATAGGGTTCGTATGTGAACTATTTAATTGAATTGCATTGTCTGCCAACACAACTAAGCAAAAGAGGTTTCAACGGAAGAAAAGTGTAAGTCAACGAATGTATATTTAAATAAAAGTGTAACCATTGATATTATATTAGTGTCGCATACACCTTGGAAGAAATCCATGATCGAACACTATAGGGTTTTTTTATTAACGACGTACAAATTTGTAACACCTTGGAAGTTGCTAAAAAAAAAAAAATGTGTGTAGTAGTGCACTATTCAATAGTTAAACGCAGCCAATGACCCTTTAGCGAAGCGAGTGCTTCGGCTATAAATATTAACGTTTTGTATGTATAGATACAAAAAAAAATCAGCTTAGATTAGATGGTTTAATAGTGTTGTGCACCCCTGACCCTGAAAGTCTTAAGTTCAATTTCCTCAAATCAGCTTAGATTAGATGGTTTAATAGTGTTGTGCACCCCTGACCCTGAAAGTCTTAAGTTCAATTTCCTCTTAGTCCTTTATTGTATTTTGCACTCACAAGAAAATTATTCTGGATTCGGGCCATTCGGCCCTGACCCTTTTCAACATATTTTCACTAATTCTCTCATATAACACTGTCATATTTAGTTTACGTTTATACATTTATAAGAAGGTAAAGTCGAGATGTAAACAATAAAACATCATTTCATTACATCTTAATGATATTAACATTTCTTATCATCTTTTTTTAAAACAATAAAATAAGACTTTTGTATGTTCTTAAAAACCGCATCTAAAACCTTATGATAACAACAGGTTGCAAAGTTCTTCGAGGCTCATGACTAAATTAATTGGAGGCTTATTGCACTTAAACTAATGATAATATACTGTTGGATTATTAATAGTTAGATCCGTTGAAGCACTCCGGCTAATTTCAATTGATGAAATCCAGGTACAAAGCCCGGCGGCCGTAAATATTATGAACAGATATAGGATCGTCAAAGGAGGTGCAAGGAAAAGGTAAGAGTATGAGTTTTTGTTGACGTGAACTTTATACTTCCCTATGTATATATATGCAAACTTATTAGTGATGGGAAATATATATGTGATGTGTTTCTTGGACAATATATATGTGATGTGGCTATAGTTTGCAATATATATTGTGGGATGTTAATAATACTGGTTATCTCTCAGACTCTCACAAATTGTGACATTTTTGAATACGAGTATAATACCCATTTATACAACACTTGAAGAGTTTTTAAACCCTAAAGAAAACATTTATAGAAGATATGATCAGTCTTGAGACAACAGCCAATTAGCAATTTGGGATTATAAGGTTTTGATAAGTGAGACTCTTTTATAAGATCACTTACCACAGTCTTCAGATTCTTCACCTATTCCTTGATTAAATAGAAGAGCTATATCATTCTCGTATAAAGTACAAAGGTCTAAAGGTGATCTAGAGATTCCCCAAAGTTCCGTAATGAATATTTTGTAATCAAGTGATTCTCATATTGGAGCTCCATGCAAGCTCATCGTCCCAAATTATCATTCGGCTATACAGCAAAAATGTTATATTCAATTTTGAGGACCTTTTTTGCTACGATAATTAATCCAAAAGCTAGTTTCTTTGAACATTTTTTGTTGGACAGCTCATAATTTAAGAACACTGAAACGAAACTGTGGATATTTGTTATCTGATGACTTATAGCCTCACGAAAATACCAAAGTATCCGTTTACTAACCAGCATTGCAATTATCATCAAAACATGATAAATGTATACTCCAAAATATAAATGTATGTATGTATGACTTGCGTGTTTTGTCTTAGAGATGATGATGATAAATGAACAACTATGGTCAGAATTTATACCAAATGAAGGAGTACACGTAATCCCTACTACTGTTCCTTCAACTTCAAATAGAATAAGGGAACATCATAATAACATCGTGGATTTCAAAACAAGATGCTTCTCCTTTCTCCCTCATTACTATGTTCTCAAAGTAAATCAAAACCTCTGTTTACCTTTTCGGAAATCTGGGTCCTTCTCTTTTTCTTAGTGTTTTAACCTTTTTCTAGAAGACTAACCATCGTGAACAAAAAAAAAAAAGAAGACTAACCATCAAGACCTCGCACTATGACACCTTCCCACGATATATTTCAAAGGTTTTACACTAGAAAGGTGGAAAAGACCAAAGGTCGTTAAATATTTTACCAAAAGTAAAAAAATAAATAACGATGCAATGATCTAGATCAACATAAAGTCAAGGATGAACACCAAAAACGACTTTATGTATGAACTCAAACAATAAGAGAGAAACATAATCAAATATGATAGAAAATAGTCATTAATCGAAAAATCACCTCACGCCAGATGGAAGCTTGTCATCATCAAGTAACAGATCAAGCTCATCATATTCAAAACATTCATAAATATGAACATCAAGAGGGTTTTACGAAGAAACCCTAACACATATCTATTGGCAGTATGCCCACCTCCTTCTTTCACACACCACACTTATATACGCTTGTATGCATCGAAGGAGGTGGACAGAATGCCAAAGAAATCTGTAAGAAACTCTTTGTCAAACCCTCGTGAATGGAAAAAATTAAAGTGTAACGATCCAATCTGTTTTCCAGATCCTTTATGGAAACTGGTTCACAAAATTTTATTCACCACTTGGAGAGAAGAGAAGGAAAGTAGAGTGATGTGAGAGAAGGAAGGTGGAGGCATATTTATTGAAGGAAGAGAGAGAGAGAGTGTCACCAAGAAGCAGATGGGCTCTCATTATGATGGCTAGCTTAAAACCCTAGATGTGTTGTATTGGAAACAAAAGAAGATCTATACGAACCGCAATTGAAAAGACCACAGATCTAACAACTTTAACATTCCATCGTGTAAGAGAGACGTTAGAAACGAAAATATATGTGGCTTTCTCGAGGGAGAAAATAAACTTATTTCGTCGTTATAAAAGAGACTGAATAGTTTTTTTCTGGGACTATATTTCGATTGTTTTTTCACCAAAAATAGTTAGCAACTTTTCAACGGGGTTTACCTTTGCGCCTACCGTTTCCGTTTCCTTTTCATTTCTTTTTTTGTTCACCCTTTCCCCGGATAAATAAACGTTGACGTTGGCAATATGTTTACAGCGTGACCCAAAAACATAAATTAGAATAAATGTCGAATTAAAGTCGAGTAGTCACTACTACTTTTCTTGGTGGAGATTACATTAATTGAAAATTAATTTTCATCATGTAGCTTTCCTTGAAGAACCATAAATTAAGTGTAAATCTTTAGCCACAGAACGTTTAGAAACTAACAAAAATATTGTAGTGTACATATATTATACTCCCTCTGTTCCTAAAAGATAGACTTTCTAATGTTTTCACACATATTAAGAAAACACATTAAATTACTATCGTTTTCATTAATTTTCAATTTTCAACAACTTTTAGCCAATAGTAATCTAATAAAACCAATTAATTTTTTGAAACTTATAATTTTCTCATAGAAAACATAGAATATTTTTTTTTTTGAAACAAAATATTTTTTCAAAACATAGATCTTTTAGGAACGGATGGAGTATACATGAACTATTGTGTGGCTGGTAATAAAATATTGCTATGATGCCAAAATAAAAAATAAAAAAAAATATTGCTATATCATCAAATTCTGCGTGAATAACATTGCATGTAATGTCGTCACGTTGATCTAGTGATCACTATAGTACGTTACTCACAATAAACTATTTAAACTATTAATAGTAACGTTAATAAATCCGAAACGGAGAATAATATACTTCTCTTTGTGGTTCATGCCAAATGTACGAGACAACTTCCATTTTGATGGGTCCGTTTACTAGTCCATCAGAGGGGAATGGATTACAGAATCCAAAGCTCGGGGTAAAACTGAATATTAAGGGTAAGACGTCAAAATTAACTATCTCTAGGGCTCATCAAAATGGTAAATCTAAAGGGTTTTTAAAAGGTCAACCGCTTCTCTCATGTTCCTCGAGATGGTCAGCCTCTATTATTTATACTATATATTTTTCGATATAAATGTATTTTGGAAGAGTGTGTTTCAAAAAAAAAAATGTATTTTGGAAGAGTACAGTATATAATGGGAATTAAAACATCGTTGCCTACCACAGATTGATATGTCGCTCTCATCAAACCACGACCTTCATAACATCATTTGTAAAATTTTTTTTTTTTTTTTTTTTTAAATTCATATTTCTTCTTCTCCTTCTTCCAAAAGGAGTACCTTTACAACAGAGGGATAGAAAGAAAATAAAAAAGGGTGATACAAGATTTAAAATAAAACCCATGTGATTAGAGAATTTAGACTTTGGAGTAGTCAATCTTATCGCTGAAAATGTTGAAACCAGAGAGATAGATAAGTTCTCCTTTGATGTGGTGTTGGAGATAAAGTGAGCAGTGTAGTTTTAAATAACCTTTCCCTATCCAAACCCAGTAGGCGAGCGCGAATGTGTAGCTGAATCTCCTTGATTATTACAGGTGCCGGCTTGTTTGATGAGTTATGATATCTAGCATTTCGTTCCTTCCACAAATAGTAAACCACAGCTTGGAAGATGAGTAGGATCAGTGGCCTTAACTCACTGGTTACCGCTGAGGATAGTAACCACTGAATTAAAACCTGAAAAGAATAAGGTGGAGCAAACCGTGAAAACTCAAAGAAAGGTAACCAAACCTCCCGAGAATAAGAGCAATCGAAGAATAGATGATCCCTGGTTTCATCAGCTTGATCACATAACATACAAGCTGGAGATACATTCATACCCCAAGCCCGGAGACGGTCTCTAGTTGGTAGCCTATCTTGACAAACAATCCAAGAGATAAAAGCATGCTTTGGGATCTTCTGTTTGAACCAGACTATATGAAACCATGGAACTGAGTCGATGACAGGATGAAGAAAGTTCCACACCTTAGAAGCAGAGAATTGGTCCGGAGGGTCAAGTGGACTGTTTCTCCAAAGAAAATAATCAGGGTCCGAGGTTACCATAGGAGGTATCGGATTAGGAAGACAAGACCGAAGTAGGGAAAGAGTAGGATGCCTGCTTCGAGAAGTAACCCAACGTCCTGGAGTAAGAGCTGTGTAGACAGTAGCATTTAAGGGGATACCTGAGACCATCGGACCATTTGATCCCGTAGCTTGAAGAAGATTACCAATTCCAGTCCAATTATCCAACCAAAAGAGAGCAATGTGGCCTGAGTTAACCGAACATGTGATGAACTGTCTTGCAACAGTCCGAAGGTCAACTAATTTTCTCCAAATCCAGCTTCCTATATTTGTGAAGTCATCAACCCAGAAGAGACGGTCTGCTAATAGGTGTTTTGAGACCCAAGCGACCCACAAGGAACCATTACCAGCAAAGAGAAGCCATATAAGTTTTAAACCATAGATAACATGCTGATCAATCAAACGCTTCAAACCTAGACCACCTTGTTCTCTAGGAGTGCAAACTGACTCCCATGAAACCTTTGCCCCTCTGGCCGAATTTGGAGCTCCAGTCCAAAGAAAAGCATTGCAAATTTGTTCCAAAGAATCAAGACAAGCCTTTGGTAGAGGAAAAACAGACCCCCAGAAATGAATAATGCTAAAGATAACTGAAGATATCAGCTGCAAACGCCCAGCGAAGGATAATCTCCTAGCTGACCATGAAGAAACTCTTAGCTTAATTTTGTCAATTAAAGGCTGGTAACCCTCACGATTCAGCTTGTGGGGTGAGAGAGGTAAGCCCAAATACCGGACAGGGAGGCTACCACGAACAAGACCAAAATCCTGAGCTAAAGAGGAAGAAACAGAATCATCTCCATCCACAAAAACACAAGTTTTCCTTATATTAAGACCCAAACCAGATTTAGCTTGAAATTCCCTTAAAACCCGAAGGATTCCACGGAGAGAGTCGGCAGTTCCATCAAAAAATATCAAGATGTCATCCGCAAAACTCAAATGAGTTATGAGAGGGTCGTGACACTTAGGATGAGGATCAAAAATACCTGAACGAGCGGCAATATCAAGCTCCTTAGAGAGAATGTCCATTGCCAAGACAAAGAGAGATGAGGAGATTGGGTCTCCTTGTCTCAATCCTTTCTTCCCGGGAAAGAACCCAACCAATTCCCCGTTCAGTGCCACAGAATAATAAGGGCTTGAGAAACAAAGCCATAACCAGTCAATGAAAAGCGGTGGAAGATCAAGAGCCCTCAAAATATTCAAAAGAAAATCCCATTCAATACTATCATAAGCCTTTGATATATCCACCTGGAGGCATCCTCGAGTAGTGCGTCCTGGCTTATGAAAATCAGACACTAATTCTGATGCAAGAAGAACATTTTCGCAAAGGAGCCTCCCTTGCACAAAACCAGCCTGGTTTCTTTGTACAGCTTCCACAGTTATCTCCTTAAGACGGGAGCCTAAAATTTTAGAGATAACCTTGTACACAGTGTTGCAAAGTGATATTGGCCTAAAATCCGATAAGGAAGAGACACCCGGAGTCTTAGGAATTAGAGAAAGGACAGTAGCATTAGTCTGGCGCGGAAGGACAGAGCTGATGAAGAAGTCCTTGACAGCTTGGAGAAAATCTGAACCCACAAGATCCCAGGAAGACGTGAAAAACTCGACAGTGAAACCATCAGGCCCCGGCGCTTTACATTTTGGTAATGAGAACAAAACCCGTTTAATATCCTCATATGTAGGAATCATCACAAGAGAGGTCGACAGTACTAAGTTAGCTCTATACGGATGAATATGTTTGATACTGTCGACAGAGAGAGGAACTACTGCTGCATTCGATCGACCCTGAAGGTAAGAGTAGAATCTGATCACCATCTCATGCATTTCTGCCTTGTTAGAAATTCTCTGACCATCACTGTTGGTGAGGAAATGCACAATATTCCTTGAGAGATTAGCTTTCACAGATCTATGGAAAAAACCAGTATTTGAGTCCCCTTTCGTTGCCCACCGAACACGCGATTTCAGCTGAAAGAAATTCTGCTCTGCTGCTGCTAGAAAAAGCCAGCTATCACGTGCTGTAGATTCAGTCACAAACAGTTCCTGAGTTGGACAGCGAAGGGATTCCATTTGAATCTGCTGTAGGTATTCAAAAGCTCTTTTGGTTCTGCCTTCAATGTCGCTAAAGCATCTTTTGTTGAGACCTTTGCAACATCCTTTAGCCGCACGCAACTTCATATAAAGAGAAGACATCGGACTCAGAGAAGATGAGACAGAATTCCAGGCTGCAGAAATTAAACTTCCATAATCTGGGTGAGAAACGAAGAAGGTGAAAAAAGTGAATCTGGCATTTCTTCTATTTTCCTGATTTGAGACCGTCACCAAGCATGGTGAGTGATCAGAACTGCCCGGTGAGTCGAAATAAGCATTTGAATTTGTGAACTTTTCTATCCAAGCTTCATTGACCAAAGCCCTGTCCAATTTCCGAGACTTTGGATTTGTTGGACATTTATTACTCCAAGTAAGATAGCAGCCCCTATAAGAGAGGTCAGTCAAATCTGCAGCCGAGAGACAATCCTGAAAATCTGCAATGCTGTCAAGACAGATCACAGGAGGAGAAATAGAAAATGTTTCATCAACACTAAGAACCTGGTTAAAATCCCCTACAACCAGCAGTGGAGAGTTACCCATGATATTAGATACTGCCAATTCTGTAAGATCAGACCATAAGGTAAGCCGTTCCTCTCTTGTGTTGTAAGCGTACACTAAAGCCACAGTGTAATATTCCATAGAGGAAGGATTAAAAACTCCACAAACCAGCAGCTGAGGAGTCTTAATATAGGTAAAGACTGAAAGCATGGGGTTCCAAATCACCACAATTCGTCCATTATCTGCTTCAGAAGAATGATTGGAATCATAACTCCAGCCGGGAAAATAACTCCTAATAAGACCATCCAAATTTTCTAGCTTCACATGGGTTTCCAAAAGACCGCCTATACTCGGACGGTTGGTGCGGATCCACCTTTGAACATCTAACTTTCTTATATTGCCATTTAGGCCCCTTATATTCCAGCAAAAACACTTCATAAGAAGGACAAAAGGAGGGGCTCGGACAGAAAAAAACTAAGCTTTCAAAAAGGTTGGAACTTGTCCAGACGACATCGTCCCAGCCAAAGACTTAATTTGAAGTGCAGAATTATGAAATAGCTCATCTCCAACCGAAGACGCCGAATCTGCGTCTAATTCACTTAAGGAAAGAGCATGTTGCCTTTGTTTTTTCCTAAAAAGTTTCCTTTCAGCAACAGACGCAAAGGGAGGGTGATCTGTCTCCGCATCCAGAAACCTATTACGGATAATTTTCTGAGCATTGTAAATCATATTCTCCTCAGAAATGAACTGAGACGAAGTGACAGGAATTATAGGGACATTTCCAGAGGTAATTGCCAAAGTTCGAGGTGGAGATGATCTTTGCGCTACTCTTCTCCATTCACCAACTGAACTAGCACCTGTTGAGAATTTTGAACTTGAAGGAACACTCGAGGTACGTCTAAGAATCGGCCTTTTGCTTTGAGCTGAATTTCCAGATCCTGAGACTTGATCAGGAATGATAGGATCAAGATGATCTTTCCGCGCGACTGGAGAGGCAGAAGCATTAATCTTTTTAGGAGCGGAGAACACTTGTGGAGGTTTAGACGGACATCGAAGGTTTAGATGGCCAAATTCAGAACATAAGCCACACTTTGGAGGAAGCTTCAGATACTCAGTGTAAACAACAGCTGAGTTCCCCAACTTGTCCACTACCTTTACCGACTTTTGCCTCTTTCCAGCTAGTTTGATAATAATCTTAAGCTTTACAACACCGTTGGAATATGGCCTGAGAGTCGGGAATTCAGATTGCACTGGGAAGCCAATACCTGAGGCAAAAGAACTAAAACCCTCGAGAGACCACAACTCTGGAGGAATGTTCCTGAATAAAACCCAAACTGGAGCAAACTCCAACTTCATAGGAGCAAGATTCATCTTTGGAGACCAAGGGGAAACCGTGAAAGAGCAATTACCAGAATGCCAAAAGGCAACATCAAGGACCCACTGGCGAGTGAGTTCACATGGAATATAAATGAAACATACATCTCGTGTCTGTTGCTTAACTTTGATTCGACCCTGTTTTCCCCATATGGGATTTAAATCGGAGAAAATCTTTGTCTGAGAAGGCGGTGTACCATGAAATTGAGCTACGATGTAATCCTTCCAGAGGTTTGAAGACTTAAAGATAACAGATTCAGGAGCTTTAACAATGGGAGTACCATCATCAGCAAATGTCGGAGAGGCGAGTTTCTTAAGGTTATGTGTTGAAGCCTTAAGCTTTGAAATCCAGAGAGCCGGAGCCGTAACGGCAGGCGAAGAAGAGTTTAGGTTCTGGTTCAAAGGTAAGGACCCATTTTCAATGGAAACCGGAGAAGGTAAATCTGATTGACGGAGAGATGACGACGGATCCGACATGAGGGCTGGAGGAGGAGGCACTTCCGGGTGGAGAAAAGCTGAAGCAGAAGCAGATACGAAACAAGACGATGGGTGCAAATCTCGATCGACTGGACAGAGATCTGGCGGCCACGGTGGAGAGGGTGACAGATCTGGAGGAGGAGCCATGGAACCGACGAGAACCGTTCTCGGTAACAGTCGTGAGGACCGTCACCGGCGTCGGACGAGAAAGGGGTTGACGATCGCCCTAGATCCACTTTTTTCACGAGCGCGTGACGAGCGCGTGTTCTAGCTTCACTGCTATTCGTTCATTTGTACAATTTTGCTTCGACGAATCCCTACTTTTTGTGTATAAAAGGAATTTTCACACTAATATTTTTCTTTTTGGTTTCGAGTAAATATGGAACAAACTCCAACTGAAAAGGAGTTTTGTTATAAATCCGTATGAATAATGGTAACACCCTAAAAAAAAATGGTAACACCCTTCCAGGTATTAACTGCACCAACTCATAATCATACTCCCTCGCTATTTATTGCCTCAAAATCTACCCCATCCACCTTTTTATCCCATCCAGCCATTTAACTGAATTAAAATTACATTAAAATCTGTGTTTCTTCCTATACTACCAACTTACACATACATTTATCTATATACAAACCTCCAAAACATGTCACTGAATAAGATTTGCTCGTAGTGGTTACGTATGAATGTGTAAATAGTAGGACATGTGTAAACAACTTTTTTCCTTTGATAATGTTCTCTAACTGTTGCAGATGTCTTTCGTTTTCATATGTATCAAACGACGAAATCTGTAAATTCAACCAAGCTCTCTGATGGAATGGGTTTCATATTTATTTGCATTCAATGATAATGAAAGTAAAAACTGAAACATCGGGTTTGTCGGATTGTAAAGATGTCAGTGCATGCATGATTGAATCATTTAATAAATGTTTCAAATTCTGCTTTACAGAACATTACAGACTATATATTGGATCTCAAAATCTTACTTCCTCCGTTTCATAAATATATTATTTTGACATATTTCACATGAATTAAAAAAATTATAAATATATTAACATATTCTTATTTAATATGTGATTAATTAAATAAAAATATTTTAAATAAAATTATATTCCATCTATTTTGTTAAAATATGTCATTTTAGTTTTTTATTTATTTTGTTTCAATATAAATGTCATTCTATATTTCCAATACACATTTTTACATTAGACCTCTTTTTATCTTTTTAAATAACTAATAGATATTTAATTAAATCATTTTATTTAAATAATTCTAGAATAAATAAGAATATATTAATATATATTCTTTTAATATGTGTGAAATATGTATAAGTGATATTTATTATGAAACAAATAGAGTATTTGTTATTTAAAAGGATGAAAAAATAAATTTAATATGTAAAATTGCATTAAAAATGTAGAATGACATATATTGTGAAACATGAGGAATATTAGATAAGTGATGTATATGCTTTGTATAATCCCTTTCAGTATGTGCGCTTCAACCATTGATTTCTTAGTAGTTTGCAAGGAAAATTGAAACAACTATAGATCAATGTGGTAAATTGTTTTATAATATTAGGTAAATTGTTTGACACAATAGTAGTAGTAAACATTTAGAACATCTCTAACCCCACTCTATAATTTACTGCAAAATAGAATGGGAAATGCAGTGATGAAGAAAAAAAAAAGTGATTACTCCAAATATGGAATAATGAGATTTTTGTTTCTTCATCACTCCATTCTCCACTCTATTTTATAGTAAAATATAAAGTGGGGTTGGAGATGCTCTTATTGAAACACATAAGACTTTAGTTCTTCAGATCAATAAATATTGGGATAAAAGGTTGGTGAAAGTTGATTTAGTGGATTAGTAATTACAAGTCGTCCGCACAAATCATAATTATGTTTTGGCTAGTTTATTCCCTTCCTTTCAACCTTTTCCATTATGCATGCGTAGACACTCTCTCATGCATACCCTCATCATTAACGCCATTTACTAGAATTATCAGGTGTGTTAATTTAAATCCATGAACCAAAAATTTGATTACATTTTTGTATACTACTTTATTATATACTTATATTATTAATTTATTACGACCTCACCTATATAGGTCATAAGTTGCCTTGCTCAAAAGTCCAGTTGATGAAAACACCCAATATTTCTATGATATAAATAAACGTAGCTACAAGAAAACCAGAAATATATCCAAATTTTTTACTCAATTGGTATGTTTCATTAAAAATGAATATTTACTCCCAAAGTTATATTCGTATGGTTAATTAGCATGAATATATGTGGTTAATCATATTCTTAAAAGACGAAATAAGGTGAATTTCCCTTTTCAATGGGAAGATATACGTGAGAATCCATGATTGAAAATCTTTTAGGGCAGCATTTCACGTGATGGTGAAGGTCTTCAATGCATAGTATTTTATTGACATCTTAAGCCTAAAATTCCTTAAAAATAAAAATTTGAGTGTAGAAATAAACAAGGGAAAACTAAGAAGATAAAGAATGAAAAGACAGTGTTGGGTTGGGTCGAACGTCAAGTGATAAGATGTCACAAAAGATAGGCTTTTTGTTATATAATTCAAAACATAAATCATGAAGTCCCATGACTATATAATATTCACATCACTTACTTTTGGGTATCCTTCACTCTGCATTTATTTCTTAAGATTTAATTTGCTTATTAGATTATGATCCGCGCAAATGAGTGGATTTTATTTTTTCCGATAAACTCTAATAATTTAATTATATATAGTTTTGAATTTGTCCAATTCAATTTTATATTTAAAGGATAATATCAAAATGACATTTTGTATTAATAAAGTCAAACAATATATTATATAGATATAATCGTGCAGTAAAAACACTAATTCAGTAAATTTGTAAGAAGTGAAAAATCAAATTCAAAATTAAATCTTTGCAGTAACAAAATAAGTTGAAAGTTTAATTACTTTTAATGTTAATAATTATCGAAAAGTTTTAAATAATAATTACTCTTTGGATATTTAAAATATTTTTCATTTAAATTCAACATGGACCGCGGTTAAACCGGTGATCCTAATTCAATTTTAATTTTTTAAAATATCCATATTTAAAAAATCTCTTAAACCGAGACTAACCAATTAACTGATATTTAATATTTAAACCTGTAAAAATAAGTTTGTTGTCATTGTTTTATATATTATTTGATTTTTTTTTAATTTATCTAAATAATTTGAAAGAAATATTGAAAATATTTAAATGGTGAGATCTAATATTTTGTATTGTTTGGATATAAGATTAATGATAGTGTTGTTTGAAAACATGGATAATAATATAAAGAAATAAATATATTGGTTGATAACATAGATAGTAGAACAAAAAATAAATATATTGTTTAAAACATGGATTGTAATTAGCGATTTAATGTATGTTTAACTATAAAATAGAAATATGTATTTAATTTAAAATCTTACAAAATAAATGTTAGGTACAACCTAATGTTTATGTTTTAATAAGATATATGATAGTGTTGTATGAAAATATTGATAGTAGTACAAAGAAAACAATATTAGTGATTTAGTGTATGTTTAACTATAAAGTAGAAATATATATTTAATTTAAAATCTTACAAACTAAATGTTAGATCCAACCTAATATTTATGTTTAAGAAGATACATATGTCAGTTTTAGACATGTTTTTCTTTGACATAAAATTCTTGAAATTTTATTCAGTAGTTAAGTGAACACTTATATCAAAACGTCCAACCAAATTCAAAAGGTTCAGTCATGACCGGCCTATATGACGCATACAGCTAAAAAATGTCTAACTTGTAACCAGAGTATGCCTGATTCCTCCTTACTTAGGCTTTGGCTTATTCAACGAAATATGCCTGATCGAAGTCCGGTTATGAGTTATGACTGTGCGTCTTGGGTTAAAGATGAGCATGTTCAAAGATGGTAGGCAGAGCAATTGACATAACTTCCACTTACAAATAAATACTATTTACTGAAATGGGATTGTTAACATTCTCATTAGTTCGTACTTAATGGATTATAGTCACCCATCATATTTCCTGTACTTGTTTCTAAGAAGAACCACTCATACTATTATTATTTATATCCGAACTACTCAAAATGTTGCAAAGCCTATGCGGAGAATTGGCATTGATATGTAATGTAGAAAATTTATGGTAAAATCTAATCTATAGCAATTTTTTGATATATTTGTATCTAATGCAACTGTAGAAAATAAATGAAGAAAGAAGAAATATATTCTTACACGACACTTTTTCTTAAAATTTAAGGATTAATTTTCAAAACTAAATAAAATATGATTGGTAGTTTTATGGTGGTAGATAGACACTAAAACTAAAAACACTTGTTACAACCCAACCAATCCCTCCACATATTTGTTGATCTCCTTTCTATGTAACTTAAATAAAAAAGAGTAGAATTAGAACTTACACTAAACACGAAAAAGTAAAGGATATATTGACATGTCTCTTTCTTAGTTCGAAACCTTAAGCAACTTAGATATCTTCAATGTCGATAAACCTATAGAGTCTGATCATGATATATTCTCTAACCTCCTAACATTTTATCAATCAAAATGAATATTTACAAGATATTCACAATATACTCTTTGAGATCAAGGGACTATGAAGGAAGATAAATATTTCTTCTGAAACCACTTCACGGATGTCAGAAAAGGAATATCTAGAGAGTTAATCTATAGACGACTCACCACCAACAAGAGACTTCCTGAATTATGGAGTAGATATATTCTCCACAAGGTTTATTCCATTCCCAGTTCATTATGAAAGATGCAAAAACACCTCCAAAAGTAGCCAATTGTTTGAAAACATTATGGGCTTCAAAGGCCCAAATATGTTGCTCATTAGTCAATGGGCTAATATCAATCATAATACAGAGCTTTCAAGGCCCAGTAATTAACTGGTGTACGAGTATAATACGTCGTTGTAGAGAGATATGACTCCATCGCCTCTAGTTCTATGTGGGGGACATGAACAGTAGTAAAGACGAAAGAGAGAAGAAACTATCCAGACCTATCACCTATGCGTTGCTGAACTCAAACTGGATATGAAGTCATTGTCTATAAGAAGATCAGTGCAGCTTCTAAAGAAACGAGCCATGAAGAGAAAGTTACTGTGAAAGAGAACACTAAGGCAAATGATGAAACCTCTGAAGAAAAGAGTATGGAAGAAGGGATAAGAGTTGAAGAAAACGCAAAATAAGTGATGCCGCTTTTGCCTACTGCGGAACACTGGATTCACAGGTGGAAGCATCCAGCCTAAACCGCAGGTCCCAACCGGACTAGTGAGCCAGTTGAGTGACTTGATAAGCCTCATTTATTTTAGACGTCGACATTGTTTCTAACTTTCTGTGACATTGAGTTAGGTTTTTCATATGACTAGCTACGGTAAAAATACTCGAGTCATGTGTTGTTTAGTAACGTTTTGACTTTCAGATAATGGAAGTACTCTATACTACAGGTTTCTGTGACCATTGTGTACTACACTTTATCGCCATTTGTACTTGCATAAAAGACCCACATATACATAAACCAGACCAGCACCAACATTAGAGAAAAAACCGAGACTGTGACTATATGACAACCTGATCTTTGAAAGCCTTGTCAAAAAAAAAAAAAAAGACAACCTGATCTGCATCCTTACGAACAAGATGAATCAGGTAAGAAAATGTGATTCCCCTCCCCTGTATATCTTTATTTATATATATGTATAAATGCAGTTACACACCTACATACATATTTCATCTTCATGAATGATCATATAGTATTTTTATAAAATTTGGGATATGAATTTTGAGTTAAAAGGGGCTGGAAAATCCAAAAGCTAAATTACGCTTAATTTTCACTAATTTCGGTAAGAAGCAACTTCCAGAGGTATATCTCAGTTAAGAGTCAACTTCTAAACAATTGTTTTAGATAAATTTGATTTATTTTTGTAAAAAAAATAATATCATTACTTTTGACAAAATTAAATACTCAAATGGCTCAAAATTAAATACTCAAATACACAAAAAATGTGACAAACAAATCTTTACTTACAATGCCACGTTATAACATAGTATCTAAACTAACCAATGGCAATGCGTCTCTAAAGATAACTCTATCTATGTGAGTGTATACTTTCTTGGAGTTTGCTCTAAGAGCCATTCATTGCTCTATCTCTTCACCTCATAAAACTCATACGTCCAACGATTTAACCAAAGGATAACCCACACACACAAAACAAACCTTTCACTTAGACAAACCATAACTTCGTCATGGCTTCAGTAACCTCAGCCACCGTCGCAATCCCATCTTTCACCGGTCTCAAAACCACATCCTCGAGACCCTCAGCTGTCGTCAGAATCCCCACCGTGGCGGCAACATCACCGAAGCTCACCGTGAAGTCATCGTTAAAGGACTTTGGAGTAGCTGTTGTAGCGGCTGCAGCTTCCATTGCTTTGGCTGGAAACGCCATGGCAATAGATGTTCTCTTGGGATCAGGAGATGGAGCGTTGGCCTTTGTTCCCAACGACTTCACTATAGCGAAAGGTGAGAAGATTGTGTTCAAGAACAATGCTGGTTTCCCACACAACGTTGTGTTCGATGAGGACGAGATCCCAAGTGGTGTTGACGCTAGCAAGATCTCGATGGACGAGCAAGATTTACTCAATGGTCCGGGAGAGACGTACGAGGTTGCTTTAACTGAGCCTGGGACTTACAGCTTTTATTGTGCGCCTCATCAGGGTGCTGGTATGGTCGGTAAAGTCACTGTTAACTAGTAAAATGCGAGTGTAGTGAAACAGTTTTATTACATAAAGTGTTTTGTAGTTCTAAAGAGTGATGAATCGAATGGACCGTGATATGTTAAAATGTGACTGGGTCCATCATGATCATGAATGGTATTTCTTGGTTATAGATTATATGTTGATTTATAATATCTCGCCCTAATTTTGTTTTTAAGAATATGATAAAAAAATAAGTAGGAAATGTTAGGATAAATGTCTTTTATGAATCTAATTAACGTTCTGAAGTTTTTGGTGCTTAGCCCTATACTCAAGACCAATTAGTAATAGTATGATCGATCATTATGCCTCAACCATGATTTGAGTTCAGAGTAGATAATGTAAAAATCCATAACATATATGAATCTAAATTTACAAAAGGGTAAACTGTACGTACAAATTGAGTTATAAAGACGAACTGCAACATGTAATAATCCAGTTATATAACAAATATTAACCTAATTTCATCATGTATATGCACTCTGTTAGAACATGTATAAACTCAGCCATAATGCACAAGCACGCAGTAAACTAACCCATCTGCGCTATGTGCAAAACTAGTTAGAATAATAATATCATTTACACTTTTAGGTATTATTCATTTTAGAACATTCATAAAGCAAATCAAGTATTATATAGTATATACAACTCCAATTACAACATGTAAAATCTCAGCTATCGTCTTGTCTCAACATGCAAAAATATTCTTAGAATATTCAGATCAGTTGAGATTCTTATTTGATTAAACGTTAATGATCCAAAAGTTAACTTTATTAACACCGTATCAGTTCATTTGAACCAATAGATGGACCAATTAACGGCACTGATAGTATAAGCTGAGTGTCAGCTTGTCACCCTTTCCACTTTTAAAGCTCTAAATTAGCAGATTAAATTCATGATCACCCATTTACTTGCTTACTTCATAACACAAACATTTAAGTCGAATTATTTTGTTTTTCTTTTGATGTATTTACAAAATTTAGAACTAGTTCGTAGAAATGAAATTCCGACACAAAACACAAAAAAACAAGTAGGTACGAAGACAAGTTAATAAGTAGCTTTGACTTGAAGTGGTTTTGGTCGATCCATGGTTCTTCTCTTCCACAGATTAACTTCACTCTTCTGTCTCGAGCACAGAGTGAGAGGCGTGCTTGGAAGCATAGTCTCTTTGTCATCGGAAGAGTAACCTCTGCGATGATCCGACCGTGTTTCTTCACGTTTCATCTCCACCGTCCAATCAAATCCACCGAGAGCTTCTCTGCTGCTCGCGAATTTCTTCATTTTCCCCAATGAAGGCGCAGCAACCACTTCCACCGCCGTCATTGGATGTTCGCTCACAGCGGAAACCGTCGTATAGTTTGATTTTCTGGTCCTGCCCATTGAGAAGAGACGTTATAGTTTCGACCAGTTTCCTCTACCTGCTTCTTTAACAAGACAAGACGACGTCGGTTTTAGAGGCTTATATTCTCTGCTCTTCTTCTCCAGACATTTCGTTGACTTAGCGAGTTTGATCTGACCGATGCAGGAGACTTTAGGCGAAGTTGGTTCGGTCAAAACGACGGAGGCGTTCTTGGTTCTTCTCCTAGCTCTAACCGCCGCTGGAAGCAACGGTGTTATTGGACTAGAGAAGAAAAAACCTCTGTTCACCGTCGACGCCGTTCGGTGGTGGTGGTGGAAATCTCTCACCGGACTATACGGCGCCGCACTGTGACCAATTGATAACGCTTTTTGAAGCATTTTCGAGAGTTTTGTGGGGTTGTTGTTGTTGTTGGATGCTTTTTCCATTTAATTTACAAAAGTATACGAACACGGAGATCCCTTCGTTTTATTTTTATATGTACTTTCTGTTGTGTCTGAAACTTCTTAGAAAGTGAGAGTCAAAGGATGGTTATAGATGAACACATTTGAAAATGTCAAGATGATGAAATGGAGGAGGGGTTTAGAGTCAAAGCTGATGCTAAACCGGAGAAGATCTTCATGTTATGTGATACGGTTTTGACTTTAAAACCGGAGAAGATCTTTATGGTTTGTAGAGTTATACGGCCGACTCTGAACCGGTTTACAGCTTTCCTTATTGTTGAGGTTGTCTTCTTATTTCGACGCGGATTAGTTTAATGGTTTGTTTGACTTTTTGTGGGGTTAATCCCACATGTGTTTGTAATACATTATAGAAGTATATATGAGAACTAATAAGCCACGTGATTGTTATGCTTAATACTGTAGTTTAATGTGTGGATTTAGTTAAAGAAACTAATTAGTACATGAACAGCTCGTTAACCGATATATTATTATGTTGAAAGCGACGTGCAAAGTGAACACTTGTCCGTTTGTTTTTGGTCTAACTTACTATAAAATTCTCAAACAGTTGTTAATACAGAACAGTACATGTGTCTACCAATTTGTTACATTGTCATTGGACGGTGAGAACTACTTCCTAGGACTAGTTCCACTCATTCAGTCTTCTCGTATTTATACGTTACAATCCAGATAACAATATGCTGTTATTTATTTTACATCTTAGTTCATGGCAAACCACAAATTTATACAGACAGTTGTACTTCTGCATACACATTTCATTCCTTTTTGTGTGGAACTCAATCTACCTTTTGATCGCATAGCTTTTTGTAAGAGATCTGGTTGACTTGAGGATTTCTTTTGTAATAAAGGGTTTCGAAAACGTAAAACAAGTACAATAAAGCGGTAACAAAGAACAAAACTAACGATGTAATACGAGTATGCTTGAAGAGTTTTTTTTCTTGTTTGTCGCAAACAGCTTGTTAGGCTTGGTTTAGTCATGAGACTTAACATTGAGTTTGCTCCACTGTGTTTACACCATTTGATTTATAGACCTGAAATTTCCCAAGATTGATTCAAGAAAAGTTGCATTTTCTAAGAAAACGAACAACATATTGTCTCATATATAGATAAAGAAAAAAAAAAGACATCAGGGTATATTAATATCCAAAAAAATTGGGGATACAAATTAAATTAGCGAGAATTTAAACAATTTTTAAACAGTTTAGGATTATATATATAAAATAGTTTGTGTTATATTCCTCTAAAAAGTTTGGATGCCATAATCCAATATTTCATTCTAAAATTTTTTTTGGGAGTATATTTATATAATTTCTTTCAAAATTTTTGGAGACCTGAGACAAATGTTTCACTAGGCATGTCCCATGACCGGTCCTTGCGCATGACGCATCCATGATCTTTCATTCTATGAAAGTAATGTACAGCCTCTGAAACTAACCCAGCTCCAACGTAACGCCTAAACAAGATCATGAAAGTATCCATCGAAGTCTCTACGTTTCTCGATTTTCATGAGATCAATTAAATGCCAAGCTGCTAGGTCGAACTCTCTTACTTTTACCTGCAAGATCGATAATTTCATTGAAAGGATGGGGCGATTTCTTGTAGTAGACGTCTCGTGAAGTTTCCCAATTAAAGAAAGCTAGCGATAAGAGGAGAAGGATTCCGTGAAGAGAGAGTTTTGATCGTACTAACGCCATTAATGGGAGGTTTTGTGACCTTTCTTGTGTCTCTTTTAAAGCTCAGAACTTAGAGTGGCTATGGTGAACTAGCAAACGGTCAAACTTTACCTGAAACTAGCGTCGTTTATTGCTTCCTCTATAAACAATCCCTAGTTTTTTGTTTAATAGTCTTGGACCAGCATACTTAAATGTAACTTCTGATCAAATTATGTAATACTGAAAGTTTTTAGACTGATACAAATATTTAACATGAACTTTCAATTGAATTTATACTTTCAAACAAATTAATATATAGTTCCTGCAATTTGTAGCTGTCATTACCAGATTGTAAAACGAAAACATAATTTATTCGCTAATCGTGTAATAGACAACGATTACAAAAACGTACGGAACCATACCATTATAGCATACTAGTCAACTAAATTGTTCGATATAATAAACTTTAGTAGCGTCATTATCGTATTACTAGTCTTAGTCTTTTATTTCATGTAATCTGTAATTACTTGGCAATTGAAAAATAATTAATGCCAATACGTCTAGTCAGAATTCAAAATAAAATTAGTCATTTTATTAGAACATATCTGACTAAGGATATACACATTTGGCAAAAAAAGAGGCAAGGATATACTCAATACATTAGACAGTAGTCTACACGTATTATATGATGCCTGTCCACGTTTTATGATTATCGGATTCACTTGGATGATGGAGATTGCATTTTAGTCATTTAAGGTATATAAGCAGCTTGACCATACCAATGTCCCGAGTGGCAATTGTTAGGGGAAAATCTATTCTGGCATTAGAAAATAAACATATACGATAGTTTCAAACCTAGCTTATTGGTGATAAAAAAAGTAGTAATATGATCTCTCATGACAAATGATTTAGGAACACGACTAATTAAAACAAACGACACTTTCCAAAGTTTAAGATTCTCTCTAATCATCATAATCTGATCTATAGCTTTGGAAATTTCACATTAATTACATTCCAGAGATAAATACTAACAACACATGCTTATGCCATCCTTTCCATCTAAGTCCTAATCCAACATTTATTTTGTAACTGTATATGATTATAGATATAGATAAATACAGCCTTGTCATTTATACATATTTATTACTCTAAAACCACATTAAAAACAGAAAATCAATCACTGGGTTCTTATCAAATATTGCCGTCGGCGGCAACGCCGGCGAACGAGAGGGAGAGGGAGGAGCACGTCTCGTTAAAGAATCTGATTCCGTTACGTTATCCATCTGGGACCAAGACGCCTCCGTTTGAGCATAAGTCCAAGTCGTTACAACGGCGTTACGTCAAGGTTAGAGAGCCTCTCTTTGATCCAGTGACATCCAAGCGTATTTATTGGCGGGAAGAGACTTTTGATGTCAACGGCAAAGGTGACGATCAGGAACATGATCATGGATGTTTATACTTCTTGAAAATAAGCATTCGAAGGATGATTGATAAGTGGTTTGGTCCTCTTTTTGGATTACCCAGGAATGAAGATTTTCATTATTGAAAATACTTGTTTTCTTTTCAAGATTGAAACACAAACATGAGTGTGTTTCTTGTTTGGAACTGACATAAATTGCGAGAGTGCTTTCTAATGTGTTTTCTTATAGGAGTCTTTGTCTATATGTTAATTCGAATACGAAGTATGCACGTCTAAAGATTGTGGACAACATAAAGTTCACAAAACAAAAGCTTGTGGAGAACATTCTTTATTGTTAATAGTTTCAGTTTTGTTTTCCAGATTTACCAAATTATGAAATTATCAAATAAAAACTGTCATCTTTATATAAAGATGGATTGTTATGTATGTTGTTCATACAAATTATCAAAGAGACCGGACCATTCTTGATTTGGATTTGTACTCGTCCGAAGAAATAAGGTAATAAAAGACAAAAAATTATTGATATGATAATACTAAAACTATTATTATTTTGTTATGGCGTTGACTTATGTGTTGACTTTTTGTTCAGAATGTCCCTGAGGCAGGGCCGGCTTAGGGCATGGGGCAGAGGGGCATGGGCCCCAGGGCAACCTAATTTTTACAAAATTGATGTTAAATAGGGGCCCAAAATTTTTTTAAAAAAATTAGAATAAGGGTCCAAAATTTTGAAACTACCTATAAATACATGTAAAAAATTTTTTTTTGCCCAAGGGCCCATTAAAACACTGAGCCGGCCCTGCCCTGAGGTGCTCGGAGCTTTTATCTTTCCCAGTTCCGGTTAACCTCTTCAGTAGGGGGAGATGGTAAAGAGTCTTGACTCATTCTGTTCCATGTTTGGTGTGTCCTTTACAATCTTGAACGTGAAGCTTCACTTTGTTGATATGTTAAAGTGAGTAGCAACATTGTTCCTAGAGCAACATAATTAGAAATTTCAAAATGTCCAAAACTCTTAAACAAAGTCTCTAACTTGTACATTTTGATGATACAATCATTTATATGAAACAAATTTTCTCAAAAAAATTAAATTTCTTGCTCAAAACCTACTTTAAAGATTGCCCACTCTCTCCAAGAGCGAGTGAACACCACCGCCTCTTGTAGCTCATATCTGTCTATGGATTTTCTTTGATTTTGGTTTTTTTTTTCCATTTTCTCAAAAAAAGGGAGAAGGAAGAGCACGTCTCGCTAAAAAAAATCTGATTCCGTTACGTTATCCAGCTGGCCAAGACGCCTCCGTTACATATGTCCAAGTCGTTACAACGGCGTTACGTCAAGGTTAGAGAGCCTCTCTTTGATCCAGTGACATCCAAGCGTATTTATTGGCGGGAAGAGACTTTTGATCATGGATTTTTATTCTTCTTGAAGACAAGCATTCGAAGGATGATTGATATGCTAAAACTAAAACTATTATTTTGTTTTTGTTATTAATTATCTAGCATAAAAGTTGGTATTCTAATTTAATTTAAATTTAAAATTAATTTAATAAATATTTTTATTTTCTTATTTATTATTTTACTTTTAGCCAAAGTTCTTATTTGATATTAAGAATTTATCAAATAGTTTATTCTCATGGCAGATGAAAATTGAAACTTTCGTTAAGAAAACAAAATTTATTAAATTTAAGAAAAAAAATATTAGATATGAAACTAAAGTATTAGAAAAATATTAGATATGAAACTAAAAAATATTAGAAAAAAAAATCTTTTGTTAAGAAAAAAAAATTGAAACTAAAGTAAATTTTAACTATTTGAATATATTTTATAAATAAATTTGCTCTTATATTTTTCATTAGTTAATAATATTATGTTCATATATAAACCCGAACATTCTGAATTAACCAAACTAATTTTATTAAACCGAAATTCTCGATACCAATTAAACCGTAGCTATACCGCAAATCATTCATCTTCTTCATCTCTCTCTTTCGATTCTTCAAAACCCTGCCAACAAAAACAAACAAACCGCTTGAGAGGGTTCTCCATATCTAACCTTACCTTTGTTATCATTCATCTCTGTTTCGGACACTGGCCATGAGACAGTTCACTTTCCACTGTCTTCTACGCCGCAACCAAATCTCAATTCTTTCCGGATATTCTCGTACCGCGGCACGTCTTTCATCCACCACCAATCCCCCCGAGTTCTCGGAATCTCAGATAAGTCCCGATACTTTACTCGACTCAATACGATCTTCTCAGTGGCATTTCGTCGAACACTTTGCGTGCAAGCTCACACCTTCCCTTATATCAACAACTCTTCTCAACCTCGTCAAGACTCCAGCTTTAGCTCTCGATTTCGTCAACCGCATCGACCCACGTTCCTTGGAACTCCCAACACAGTGCCTAGCAATAGCTCTCGTCTCTAAGCTCTCTTCGCACAAGCCAGCTCTTCAGTTACTAAACCAAGTCGTTACTAGTAACAAAACTAAGATAAGAGACGTTTTCAATGAGCTAGTTCTCGCCCGTGATCGAGTACAGACCAAAAGCACCATCCTTTTGGATCTTCTGGTCAGATCTTGCTGTCAGTTAAAGATGGTGGATGAAGCAATAGAGTGTTTTTACTTGATGAAGGAGATTGGTTTTGATCCAAAGATTGAAACTTGTAATGCAATTCTGAGTTTGTTATCGAGGCTGAATCTAACGGAGAAAGCTTGGGTCTTGTACGCTGATATGTATAGGATGGAGACTATTAAGTCTAATATCTACACTTACAACATTATGATTAACGTGTTATGCAAGGAAGGGAAGTTGAAGAAGGCCAAGGAGATGTTGGGGATGATGGAGTGTTTTGGTGTTAAGCCTAACATTGTCACTTACAACACACTTGTTCAAGGGTATTCGTCGAGAGGACGGGTAGAAGGAGCTCGTATGGTTATCAGAGAAATGAAATCTAAGGGGTTTAAACCTGATTTGCAGACGTATAATCCGATTCTGTCTTGGATGTGTTGTGAAGGAGGAGGGAGAGAATCTGATGTATTGAGGGAGATGAAGGAGGTTGGTTTGGTTCCTGACTCTGTTTCTTACAATATATTGATCCGTGGTTGTAGTAACAGAGGAGATTTGGAGACAGCTTTTGCTTATAGGGATGAGATGATGAAAAAAGGCTTTGAGGCGACGTTTTATACTTACAACACGTTGATTCATGGTTTGTTTATGGAGAACAAGGTTGAAGCAGCTGAGATGTTGGTAAAAGAGATTAGAGAGAAAGGTGTTGTTGCCTTGGATGCTGTCACATACAACATACTCATAAATGGATATTGTCAGCATGGAGATGCAAAGAAAGCTTTTGCTCTGCACGACGAAATGATTACTGATGGAATTGAGCCGACGCAGTTTACTTATACATCGCTTATTTATGTCTTGTGTAGAAGAAGAAGAATGAGGGAAGCAGATGAGTTGTTTGAGAATGTTGTAGTAGGCAAGAGGATGAAGCCTGATCGTGTAATGTATAACGCGTTGATGGATGGGCATTGTTCTACAGGTAATATGGACCGTGCGTTTTCGCTTCTAAAGGAGATGGATAAAATGAGAATCGATCCTGATGATGTGACATACAATTGCTTGATGAGGGGACTTTGTGGAGAAGGTAAATTTGAGGAAGCTAGGGAGATTATGGGGGAGATGAAGAGACGAGGAATCAAACCTGACCATATTAGTTACAACACGCTAATAAGTGGGTACAGTAAGAAAGGTGATACAAAGCAAGCTTTTATGGTTCGAGATGAGATGTTGAGTCTAGGGTTTAATCCAACTCTTCTCACGTACAATGCTTTGTTAAAGGGTTTGAGTAAAAACCAGGACGGGAGACTTGCAGAAGAATTACTACTGGAAATGAAAAGTGAAGGGATTACTCCTAATGACAGTAGCTACTGCTCTGTACTTGAGGCAATGTATAATGCAGAAAAGTCAGATATTGATCGTGGAAGCAAACCTGAGACCACTTGCATAGTGTAAACGTTGATATAGGCATTTGCTGGTTGGTTAAGGTTAGTACGGTGTATATGTACTAGCCGTGCTTTAACAAATGTTTCCATAAAAATGTTATAGATCATCTTCCCCCGCGTCAAAAGACTGGTTATGTCCAATTTGGAATTTATTTTCAAAGGGTATACACCATTTCTGTTTGTTTTTTTTTTAAGAACTTATAGCCATTTTCTTTCGAGAAGTGGGTTTAATTGAAATCCCACTCATTAAGATATGCAATTGTTTCAGCTTACCCGACTTAGTAAGGTAATAGAAGTGTGGAAGGAATAGATCATTACACAACAACAAAAAGACATGATTCACCAATTTAAAGACAAAAAACACAAGGCTTATAAATAGCGTTTGTGTACGAGGCTTTCCTACACAAGCCTTTATTATACAAATGAAAAACAAAAGAATAATCCCAAATTCACAATTCTCTGAGTTTTCTTTTTTCACGCAATCTTGTTTTTTTTTTTTTTTTTGGGGACATGATATACGTTCCAAATAAGATGAGAAGGCAGAAACATAGAGGAGGTTGTTTAAGAACGCTTAGTTTGTGGAGTCGCGGCTGTAGAATTGATCAAGTGTTTTGGCTGGGATACGGTGAAGAAGCTCACGAGGGAAGATACGGAGAAGTGTCCATGCCAAGTCAAGTGACTGGAAGATGTTTCTTGTATCGTATGCTCCTTGCATCACAAACTTCCTCTCAAATTTGTCCAGAAACTCTAAATACAGCTGCATAACCACACCACAAGAAGCTGAGTTATTATCGTTGTTGTCAGTATTTGATATGAACATGAAAGTGATCTGAGTAAAAAGAGGTACCAGATCCTCAGAAGAAAGAGCTTCTTCTCCAACTACAGCTTTCATGGCTTGAACATCCTTCCCGATTGCATAGTTTGCGTATAGCTGAAAATTAGGTTTGATGATATTAAATGTCTATCTGAGTCTCTCTGAGATGCTTTAGTTAAGTAAATCCTGTGCGTAGCGTACCTGGTTGGACACATCAGAATGGTCACGGCGAGTCATTCCTTCACCAATGGCACTCTGCAGAATTTAATGATGCTCAAGTTATATAAATCATAGTATGTTTAGATCCATAAGGGCATATAATCGAATGGCTTGGCTACCTTCATTAACCGAGATAGTGATGGAAGCACGTTGATGGGTGGATATATCTGTTTTAAAAAAGAGCCATAAAAAAAAAAACAGAGATCCATTGTAGATGGATTAGAAATTGTTTTTTTTTATTACAGATGCAAAATGAGTAAAGTGTGTCGCACCTGTCTGTTGTGAAGTTGCCTGTCAATATATATCTGACCCTCAGTAATGTAACCAGTAAGATCCGGAGTAGGGTGAGTGATGTCTGAGTATTACAACAAAAAGTTATATGAGCTTTGTTCAATCAGAGAAAAGAGAATCCAAGAATGATATGAAATTTGTACCGTCATTGGGCATAGTCAGGATAGGGATTTGGGTAATGGAACCCTTTCTTCCTTCAATACGCCCTGCACGCTCATAAATAGTTGCAAGATCTGTATACATATAACCCGGATATCCACGTCTTCCAGGTACTTCTTCTCGAGCAGCAGAGACCTACAGCTCATCAAAATATGTCGACTTCAGAAAACATGTTCGTGCTGTTGTCAAAAATAAAAATATAACATATTCATGCTGGTTGGGGTTTATGAAAACCTAAATCGAGCTATGAATCATGAGAAAAAAAAAACACAGAAAATGAAAGAAATTTTACCTCACGAAGAGCATCTGCATAAGAACTCATATCTGTCAATATAACAAGCACATGCTTCCCACATTCATAAGCTAAATACTCTGCGGTTGTGAGGGCAATTCGAGGAGTGATAATTCTCTCGATGGTCGGGTCATTTGCCTGTTGGAGTGGAATGCATACTAAATGTCAATACGTCATTGATATAATGTTAATACTATCAACGAAGTCAAGAAGTATATAATAACAGGACATAAGTTACCACTTACCAGGTTCAGGAAAAGAGTAACTCTTTCCATTGATCCATTTTCTTCAAAATCACGCTTGAAGAACTGAGCTGTCTCCATGTTTACACCCATAGCTGCAAAAACAATTGCAAAGTTGTCCTCTCCATGATCCTGGAAAAACACAAGGGAAGAGATTGAAGGATTTAACAAGGCAACCAAATAATCAGACTGAAATTACGAAGTAAAATACTCAATCGTCAAAGAAGTTGAGTATGCTTAAAATGTCAATGGTATTATAAAATATAGTCCTTTACATGTCAGGGATTCGTTGAAATGCTTTAGTCCTTCTACATTAGTTAGAAACTGAATGCGCACTGGTACACTCACTCTTCAGCATGATCCGATAAAAGAGTACATCAGTGGTGGAAAATGGGGCAAATGATTACCTCAATTAGGTTCTCAGTCTTTTCCAACCGCTTAACAAGACCAGCCTGACGACAAATTTGAGCAGCGATTTCGTTATGAGGTAGACCAGCAGCAGAAAAAAGAGGAATTTTCTGCCCACGAGCGATAGAGTTCATAACATCAATGGTAGAAATCCCTGTTTGTATCATCTCTTCAGGGTAGGTTCGTTCACTGGGGTTGATTGAACTTCCTATATACATTATTCACCAACGCAATTAAAACAACAACAACAACAATATTTTTTGGCTTGAGAGACCACAAAATGGCAGCAATCTACACTCACCAGAAATATCAAGGTATGCCTCTGGCAAAATAGGAGGACCATTATCAATTGGCTTTCCTGAGCCGTTAAATATGCGTCCAAGCATGTCTTGTGATACAGGTGTTTTCAAAACCTGAAACACATACCATTGAACTCAAAAGTTTTCAGAAAGCTGCCAACACTTAACCAATCAACTTAATATATACCTCTCCTGTGAATTGAACGGTGGTAAATTTGTTGTCAATTCCAGATGTTCCTTCAAAAACCTGAAACCAATACGTTATTGAGAACAGAGAACCTGTACAGCCTGCATAATAGCTAGAGTAAGACCAAAAAATCATGAACCTGGACAACAGCTTTCTCTCCATCAACTTCCAAGACCTGACCACGTCTCATTGATCCATCACCTAAACGGATATTAACAATCTCCTGGTACTTTGGCCCCTGGTTTATTCACAAACAGTTCAGAAAATCTTTGAGAGTCGGTAAGTTTTATTTGATGGCAAAGCTTTTTGTTAAAAATGTATATACCTTCACTTTCTCAAGGATGACTAGAGGTCCAGCAACACCAGAGACAGTTCTGTACTCTACACAAATTGAAAAAAAATTCTCAAATCAGCCTCTTACAAAGTTAATACGCTACAGAAAAGGATTTGATTATACACAAATCAATAGAAACAATCACATGAAATCTACAAAGAAAAAGGACTAAAAACGCAACACCAATATGAGATCCGTGATCGGATGACTCTTACCCATTCCGATCTCGAGAGCTCCTTCATCCATGTCGATACCAGCCGCTCCCATTTTTACAGATCAAACCGCTCCACAAATCCTGGAAAGAGAGAGAAAAAACAGTTACTATCGCGATGTCGAAATGAAACTAAATAAATTGAATGAGATCCAATCGTGTACAGCTCGATCCCGTGAAAGCGAAGAAGATGAGAGGAGGATCGAAGAAAGATCTGATGAATAGAAAATCACGTACCTGGAACGTTTAGAGAGACGCGAGGAGTTGTGTGATTGATCTAATGATTCTGTGGCTCTATGTGAAAACGTGGTTGGAGTATATCCGACTCTGACATCTAATTATTTCTGTATTATTATTTTCCGACCGAAAAGTTTTTTGAGAGATATTTCTGTAAAAAAAATTGGGGGGAAAAAAGGAATCGCCCACCGTGGGGCTCGAACCCACGACCACAAGGTTAAGAGCCTTGCGCTCTACCAACTGAGCTAGACGGGCTTGTTGTGCTACATTTATATGTTTATATATTTATACTGAGATAGCTCTCGGGATTGCTATGAACCGGTTCAAACTCAAAAAATCACAAACCGGAAATCAATTAGGGCAGTTCAGTGGTGCATGAGTGTGTGTGGAAGGGCTGTTATAAAAGAGAGAGAAGCGCCTTCTACAAAACCGTTCTAACGGCGTAGAAACCGTATCGATACACTTCTCTCTCTCGTCTAATAACTACACCATCCTTTCTTATCCGAATCTCCCTAGGGTTTCTGAGGATCTAACCCCGAAGAGTCACACAAGGTAAGCATTCAAGCACGATTTTTGAGGATTCGAAGAAAATATCCGAGTTTCATCGCCAGTTTGAGAAGGACTTTTGTGTTGAATTTGGGGGTGTTATTGTACAGATGGACAGGTACGGGCGAGTGGTTGATGTTAGGAGTTTTCAAGGCTCCTAGTCAAATGTTATATAGTGAAGTAAGTTGTCGAACCAGTTCTGAGGGAAGTAAAAGCGATGAGAATGCAAGTACTAACTTAATCTAAGTGCAATCGAATGTTTGGTTGGTTTTAAAGTGAACTAAAACTAAAATGTAAATAAACTATATGACTTTAACTATGAAGGTAAATGAGAACTCATGGGCATTGGGAATGTGACCTTGGGTGATCATGTTTCGAATCAAGATGGAAAGCAATCAATTAATCTGTCTACCTTAAGCCTAGACACTTTTCTAAACAAACTCTATGTCTAGATGAATGTTCATTTGCTGGCACATCTCAAGCATCAAATGTCTTTGGTTGAA
>CAKOAT010930708.1:33326-132174 GCA_932364175.1 Eruca vesicaria subsp. sativa
GGGTCTAGATCACTCCTTTTGCTTCTTTTGAGCCTCTAATGAACCCCAAATGTCTCCAAAGCTTCCATGTGAAACTCCAATACCTAAAGGGGACTCATGTATGCAAAATGCAACCTAAACATGGCTAGAACCTAACCTACATGATGAAAAGGTATGCAAAAGAGTAGATAAAACAATGCAATAATGCAAGACATCAGTGGCGAAGCCTAAGGATGAGACGCCGATTTCTGAGAACGAGATTCGTATCACCAGTACGGGTAGGGCTCGTAACTGCATCACCTATGCGATGTCTCTTCTTCAGGTATTGCCTCTCTTCAGTGAATCTGAGAATAAACGTTTGTGTTTGATTCAGTTTCTTCTATAGTTAATAGTTGGTACGGTACGATGAAGAAGTGGTACATTTAATTAGGCATCCTGTTATGAATTGGTGTAGAAACGAGATTTTTCTTGGTGATATAGTGTACATTTAATTGGATCTTCAAAATTACTATTTCAAACAATCTACTTGCATTTATAGAGAATATAAATCATGAATTTGTTATCTGAAGAGCACATTAATGGTTAATTTTTTCTTAACTTTTTGTTTCTTTTGATTATTGGTTTGATGATTTTTTTAGAAAATTTATGTTGGCATATTGTTTGTTACAATGAGTTAATAAACATCATTTTGTATATGTTTCTTTGATATAGGAGAAAGGATCAGATGAAGTTATTTTCAAGGCAATGGGAAAAGCTATCAACAAGAGTGTGACCATTGCTGAGCTCATTAAGGTATGCTTTTGTTTTATCTGTTCCTAATCACATAAGGGAGGGGATTTATTATTGTATTATGAACCTTTTTACTGTAATGTTTGATGCAGAGAAGGATTCCTGGAATCCATCAGCACACATCTATTGGATCCATTGACATAACTGATACCTGGGAACCTAAAGAGGAAGGCCTTCTTCCGTAAGTGGATTGACATTGTTGTGCTCTTAGTTTTGTTGTCCTGGACTGTTATTTACTGCTTTCTTTTTTAGGATTGAGACAACAAGGCATGTGTCGGTGATAACTATAACGCTTTCGAAGAAGGAGCTGAACACATCCGTAGTTGGGTGAGTTTTTAGTGCTTGTTTGTTTTGGTATTTTGAGTTCAGTTACCAAGGCTCTGTTTTAAGCAGTAGGCTGTCTCCTGGTGCTAATGAGATCTTGTGTTTGCAGGTACCAGTGTCCGATCCCAGTTGAGTTGGTGAAGCCATTTGCTGAGATTGATTACGAAGGACGAGGTATATTTTACAGTCTTACTTTTGTAATGAAAATTTTCATCCTCCCTGCCTTGTTGTCTCTTATATATGTGTAACCTATATCTATCTGTTGTAGATGGATCACCTAGGGGCAGAGGAAGAAGAGACAGAGGAAGGGGAAGAGGAAGAGGTGGCAGAGGTAGCATTACTGTAGCAATCCTTCTTTCCAAAATCTTAGTTTAGTCGAGCTGTGGAGAAGGGTTCCATTTTTGTTGATCTGATTGTGGCTTCTTGGATGTATCAGGGGACGGATATGTGAACGTTGAGTATGATGATGGTGGTGGTATGGAGCCTGAGCGGGTATCTGGGAGAGGAGGACGTGGTGGTCGTGGGAGAGGAGGACGCGGTGGTCGTGGAAGAGGAGGTTACGGTGGTCACTATGAAGCCCAACAAGATGGAGGAGATTATGGACACAATGGTCCTCCTCAACAGTACCATGGGTATGATGATGGAGGTATGGAGCCTGAGCGGCCATCTGGAAGAGGAAGAGGGGCGGGAGAAGAGGAGGACGAGGTGGCCGTGGAAGAGGAGGTTTCAATGGTCCTCCACCTTATTATGAAGCCCAACAAGACGGAGGAAACTATGGCCACAATGGTGGTCCTCCACAGGATCATGAGTACAATGATGGAGGTATGGAGCCTGAGCGGCCATCTGGGAGAGGAAGAGGGGGCGGGAGAAGAGGTGCACGTGGTGGTCGTGGAAGAGGAGGTTTCAGTGGTCCTCCACCTAACTATGAAGCTCATTATGATGAGGGAGACTACGGATACAATGCACCTCAACAGGATCATGGATACGATGCTCCTCCTCAGGGCCGTGGTACGATGATGTTTCATTAGGCTTTTGTTTTCTAAATATATAATGTTAAAGGTCTTGCCGTAAGTCGCTAATGTGAAAAAAGTTGTTGAAACAGGAGGACGTGGAGGTAGAAGGGGAGGTCGTGGAAGAGGAGGAGGCCGTGGTGGATTCAACAGATCAAATGGACCACCGATTCAGGCAGCTCCTTAAGTGATCGTTTGAATGGACTTTGTTCTTTTTCTTCATTCTCTTTTCTTTAGTCTTCTGTCGATCAAAAATAACAAGATGTTCCGTAGCATAATTTCTCATTAGGTTTATATAATATTGTTGATTTATTTTATGGATGTTTGTCTTTGGGATTTCTCCAGTTTTTGTACCTTGTAAGAATTATCCAGTTTTGTCTGTTTTTTGAGTATTGGAATTTATGGTATTTAGCTTGCTCGCACATGGCATTATGGAATCTGCAAATTACTCGCGTTCTTTGTTTTAATCTTCACCAATAAACGATCAGAGTCTCCGACGCATTCTGGCATTGCAGATAATCACTGCTATACGCGTGTCATACAAGAAAAAAAAACAACAAAGAAGAGAACCAGAGTTCATTCGAGCCTAAAAAGAGGACCCAAAAAACTGAGACAAAGTATATATTATGCTGGATATTTGTTTTTTTGGATACGCTAAAAAGGCCCACGAATTTAACAAACTAAGGCTCGTATGTTCAAAAAAGTTTATCGCCGTTGCCGGGGATCGAACCCGGGTCACCCGCGTGACAAGCGGGAATACTTACCACTATACTACAACGACCTTTTTTGTTTATGTTTGTCTTGTAATAAGTATAAACATTAGTTGAAAACTGTCTTGAACAAAGAGAAAATACTATACTTGTTTTCGTTGTTGGTTTCACAAGATTGGAATCTTTTCAACTTCGTTTAATGGTGTTTGAGAGGTTCAAAGCATCTTCAAATGGTGGCTCATTATTAGAACATTGTCATGTGAAATGTTATCATCACCAGGCTTGTGCAAGTTATAATGAATCTTACGGCCACGTTTAATCTCTTTACTAATAGATTTGTAAACACTTTTTAAATATCAGAAGAATGAAGACAAGACATGTGTATGGTCATTAAATAATGATACATAAGTCTGTTCCTGCCAAACTAGGTTTCATTATCTCAATAAAACAATCTCATGTTATGCTTTAAGTTTACAGGTCTTTGTCGTGTGACTCATTAAGCTTTTCAATAATGGTGAATATCAGTAATAAATCTCCCGGGCTCTTTGATGGTTACAACTGCCAACTATCTAAGCCTCATCATCAATGACTGGCTCATAAGGTTTCTTAAACTCTAAATCAAATGTAAACAATGTCCTCGAGTCCTAAACCTTCTTGTATCCATATGTTTATTATCACTGTTTTATTTATTACTGTGAAATGTAAGACGACAAACAACACCATGACGGTGATCTTCCCAAACTTAGAATGGAAATCAAGTTCTGAGAGATGAATAACCCAAATAATTATTAATTAATACTGATTAAAAGAAATGAAATGTGATTTGGCGTGTTGTTAATAATGTAGGAGAAGAGAGCATGTGATGGATGAACCTGCACAGACCAACCTGCACATGATAGTATTTTACACATTACAAACAAGAAAACTATCTTATATGTATTTATTTCTTACTTCTTTTATTCATTTAAGCAAAAATTGAATATCCACCGCATTGTACAGCAATATACATATATCTGATAGAAATAAACAAACTAATATTAGTGAAACTTACATCCAGAGTTTATATGAACTATTTAGGGAATATAATAATCCCATCTACTTATTACACTACAACAAACAAAAAGTTTGCAGATCTACTATCATTTTGGACTTATATACTAGTGTTTACTTACAAAAAATAAGCACATGTAGAAGATTTGCCAAAAAGAAAAGAAAATAAAAGAAATAAAGACACACACAAGCTAGATAAAAGATAAGATCACATGTAAGGTTTTGTTACTACTACACAGTCTACACAAACACACACTTCCCACCTTTATTTAAACAAGTCTCTCTCCTTCACTCGATCATCATCATCATCATCATCATCATCTCATCTCATTCTTCTTCTACTAATTACATAGTCATGGCAAAGTCTCTAGCTGTATTGACGCTTTTAGCCGCTCTTTTTATAGCGGTTGATGCGTTTAGACCTTCTGGTTTAACCAATGGCCACGCCACATTCTATGGAGGGAGTGACGCTTCTGGAACAATGGGTAACAATAATATAAACAATTTTAATTGCTTATAAATATAATTTTTATTACAAGTCCATTGGAGTAAAAATGTGTTCCTTTTGTTTACTCAGGTGGAGCTTGTGGCTACGGAGATCTTTACTCGGCGGGGTACGGTACAATGACGGCGGCGTTAAGCACTGCTCTGTTCAACAACGGAGCTTCTTGCGGCGAATGCTACAGAATAACGTGTGATTACGCGGCGGACTCACGGTGGTGCAAGAAAGGAGCTTCCGTGGTGATCACAGCAACAAACTTCTGTCCACCAAACTTCGCTCTTCCCAACAACGACGGTGGCTGGTGCAACCCTCCGCTCAAACATTTCGACATGGCACAACCCGCTTGGGAAAAGATCGGAATCTACAGAGGAGGGATCGTCCCCGTCGTGTTCCAAAGGTTAGAACTTTTCATTTAAAAGGTTTAAACTTTCAGAAACTTCTCAAAAAGACTCTGTTTTTCAAAACAGAGTAAGCTGTTACAAGAGAGGTGGTGTGAGATTCAGAATCAACGGTAGGGATTACTTTGAGTTAGTGAACATATCGAACGTTGGAGGAGCTGGTTCGATTCAGTCTGTGTCCATTAAAGGGTCGAAGACTGGTTGGTTAGCTATGTCTCGTAATTGGGGAGCTAATTGGCAATCAAACGCTTATCTTGATGGTCAATCTCTTTCTTTCTCTATTACTACTACCGATGGTGCTACGAGAGTTTTTCTCAATGTTGTTCCTTCTTCTTGGTCTTTCGGACAGAGTTATGCTTCAAATGTTCAGTTTTGAGATTCTTTTTTAATTGTGTGTCTGAAAAGTTATTGGCAGTGGTCGCGCTCTTTGTCTCTGTTTCTTTTCTCCCGGAGCCACCCGCCCGCTTTGTTTTTCTTTTTTTTTTATCTAGTTTGATGGGTCTGTTAATGGAGAAGATCCGGTTGTAATTGAGGAAATCTATATATATATATTGTTGTGTGTTTGAATGATTCAGTCTCGAAAAGATTATGTAGCAAAGTGTGTTTACCAAGTACAATCATAACAAGAGTGTGAAATGAAATCAGCTTCTTTGTAACCATCTTTGGTTCGGTTCGGTTCGGTACAGTTCAATTATTATGATGTTTAACCTACACTGCTTTAGAACACAAACAAAGAAAATAATCAAATATTTTGCTTGGATAGTTTTACTAGAATCATGAACAAAAACATTGAAATATTATCTTACACTTTTAAGTATTTATGACAAGTTAGTCATAAACACTACAAAAGTATTTATATTTTGATGAACCAAAATAATCAAAGAATCATGAACTTGGTCCTGTGATTTGCACTAACACTAGTCCTTTTGATCTGTTAATAGTGTGTAAACAGAGGTGGATATGTTCTTCAAGCTCTTGCAGTTCCTTTGAGAATATTTATTCATGTCTATTAAACTCCATCAATGCTTCCTTTAACACTTCAATTGTCCTACTTTGCAGCTATTCATTATTATAAACCCTCTTTAACCAAAAAACAAACATTTAATCATAAACCTTTTTGACATTACTATCTCAGTATCTCTAGCTTATGTGGAGGCATAATATGTACGATATATGTTTAGATTTATATCTACTAACATCTATCCGATGTCGTCCAGCGGTTAGGATATCTGGCTTTCACCCAGGAGACCCGGGTTCGATTCCCGGCATCGGAGCTTTTTTATATTTGATCATGCGATGTCTTTTTGTTGATAATACAAACTTTCTCAAAGTAGCACTGATGTGATGCCTAGAAGCATGCTTTGGACTACAACTCTTCTAACTGTAACATGTTTACACTTTCTCTCAGCTTTCCTTGCAGCCAGGACTGGTTTATGACTACTGATATTGAGTCTTGACTACTTGAACTTCCTCTGTTACTATGGATACAGCCAACCACAATCAAGACTAAATCAAAATCTCTTCCACTGAATTTCACTTTCCCTGCAGATTCCAACCTAGAAATGATATCAACCATCAATAGGAATCTCTAGATTCAAGGGAAATGAGAACAAGACAGTGCACAGGACAGTGACTAATGTTGGTGGAGACGGTGTAGCTGTTTTTACAGTCAGCTTGGAAACACCACCAGGGTTTACCATGCAAGTGACGCCAGCAAACTCCAGTTTATAAAAGATGGTGAGAAGTTGACATACCACTAGGTGATAGTCTCTTCTGCTGTTTCACTTAAGCAGGATGTAATTTGGGCTCTTACTTGGTCTAATGCTAACTACAAGGTCAGAAGCCCAATTGTAATTAGTAGCAAGAGTAGCACCAGCACAAACTTAATAATGGTATAAAGTTCAGTATGATGAATAAGGAATAATAAAACTTAGAGTTAACCTAGAGCAAAATAAACTTACATAATAATCTAATCTTACTACAGCATATAAATTTCATTTACCACCTTGATAATATCCATGCAAAATAGACTCCTTGAAGTCAGGCAATCTTGTTTTCACACAAAGGGCATGCATGCATCATGCATGAGTGTGAACTTCATTCCCCCCAAAACAGACAAGACTTAAGAACTTACCTAACACTTCTGAAATTATATATGTTTGTGATAGGGAACTGGAAGCGTTCTTATCTTGTGTCTTTAAGTTTTGGAAATGATGAGATGCCTTAGAGTCACCTTCATCTTATTTTTGTTTCTTCTAATTCTGTCTGTAATCCAAAATTGTGAATCTGTAACAAGCAAGTCAGGAGATTATATCATATACATGGGAGCAGCATCCTCTGATGAATCAACAGGCAATGACCACCATGTTGAGCTTCTTAGCACAATGTTAATGCGGTGATTACTAAAGCCAAAACTCCTATGATATTCTAATTATATATTATTCATCTTATCTATAGACACTTTCTTACTTGCATCAGGAGCGGGAAAACTCCCATACACAGATACAAACATGGATTCTCAGGATTTGCAACCCATTTATCAGAAGATGAAGCACGCCTCATGGCCGAGCAACCAGGAGTGGTCTCTGTCTTTCCTGATCTGATGTTACCTCTCCACACAACTCGTTCATGGGACTTCTTGGTTCAAGAAAGTTACCAAAGAGACAGTACATACTTCACTGAAATAAACTCTCAACCAGAGCTAGACGGTGCAGTAGGAGACACTATTATAGGCTTCATTGATTCAGGTGAGAACATATTGGAGAATTAATGAGATATATTGATCCATTTAACTAATATTCTGACGGTAAAAAAAAAAAAAAAAAAAACAGGAATCTGGCCTGAGGCAGAGAGCTTTAACGACAAGCACATGCGACCAGTACCAGATAGATGGAAAGGTACTTGCATGAGAGGGAAGAAGACAGAACCTGATGCTTTCCGTTGCAACAGGTAAGTAGATGAAACATATGTTTGAATCCACCACCTTGTACTTAAAACATTGAAAGTTTCCTAAACAGGAAACTCATAGGAGCAAGATACTACAACTCATCATTCCTCTTAGACCCGGATTATGAAACACCACGAGACTTCTTGGGACATGGAACACACGTGGCATCAATAGCAGCAGGGAGAATAATCTCTGACACATCCTACTATGGCCTAGCAGGAGGAATCATGAGAGGAGGATCACCAACTTCAAGGATAGCTATGTACAGAGCATGCTCACTCCTTGGCTGCCGTAGCTCCAGCATCCTGGCTGCATTTGATGATGCCATAGCAGATGGAGTTGATGTTATATCGATATCTATGGGATTGTTTATTGATAACTTGCTTGAAGATCCGCTTTCCATAGGTTCATTTCATGCTGTGGAAAGAGGGATCACTGTTGTTTCCTCTGCAGGTAATCTTGGACCTTCGAGTCAATCAGTGGTTAATGCTGCTCCATGGATGATCACTGTTGGTGCAAGTACTATTGACCGTGGCTTTGAGTCTAACATTATTCTGGGAGGACTAGATGACATCAGAATGATCAAGGTAAGCCTTAGTTCTGGGCTTATTATCCAAAACCCAAAAATCGAACCATAACCAAACCGAAAAAAACAAAACAAAAAAATAGAAAAGAAATCGAGAACTGAACCGATACCCGAATATCTAAAATCAAATAAAATATAATATAAATTATTTTAATTTACTTTTCTAATAAATATAATTTATAAATAAAAAATTATCTGAAAAACCTGAATTACCTATAGGTTTTCGGCTTTAAATTCCAACCATTTCTAATTCGGTTATGTTTTAGATTAAAAAAAAAAAAATAGAAACCGACCGAACCTTGACATTACCCCAACCAAACCAATCCTAAACACCCCAAACCCGGATAACGTAAAACCGAAGGCCCAGTGCTAGCCTCAAGGCCCTCAACACTGACAAGTCTCCATACATTAACAATCCTAAGCTTCGTAGATAGTGCAGGGTGCTGGAATAAATATAGCCAATATTGATAGAACTCAATCTTACCCTATTATACATGCAAGATCAGCCAAGACGATTGGTGCTAATGAGGACTCTGCTAGGTAAACAGTTGCCTCTTGAAATTATAGATCAACTTTTCTTTGTACTAACAAGACAAGCAACTTCAAATACTTCAGGAACTGTGCGGGTAACACGATGAACAGAACCATAGTTGAAGGAAAGATAGTAGTGTGTGACAATGATTATGGTAACCAGGCGATCCAATGGAAGAGTGAAGAGGTTAAATCACTTGGTGGTACTGGTGTGATAGTTATTGACGACAAGTCAATGGATCTGTCTTATATTGATCCCTCCTTTCTAGTGACAATAGTAAAACAAGTGGAGGGGCTAGAAATCATGTCCTACATAAACTCAACAAGGTAAACAAAAAAAAAAAAGATGTCTCATTACACAAGAGATTGCATTAATCTATATCATAATCCACTTTGTAGAGAACCGATAGCAATGTTCATGCCAACAAGATCAAGAACAGGACATGAATTAGCACCATCCATACCATCTTTCTCATCAAGAGGTCCTTACATGCTTACCAAAAGCATCCTCAAGGTAAGAAAATTAAAGCTCTCAATTTCACTCACATTTTTATTGTGGACTAATTAACTTTAACTCCATGTTACAGCCTGATATTGTAGCTCCAGGGGTCAACATACTAGCATCTTGGGTAATAGGTGACTTAAATGCAGCACCACAAGGCAAGGAACCGCCACTTGTCAACATTGAATCAGGTACTTCAATGTCATGTCCTCATGTCTCAGGGATAGCCGCTCGTCTCAAATCTGAAAACCCTTCATGGAGTCCTGCAGCAATAAGATCTGCCATCATGACAACAGGTAAAAACTCAGTTAAAGATTACAGAATCATCATAACCCTTTGTATTAACACTATATCTGTATCTGCAGCCGTGCAAATGACCAACACAGGATCACATATAACTACAGAAACAGGAGACAAGGCCACACCTTATGACTTTGGTGCTGGTCAGGTTACCATATTTGGACCTTCCTCACCTGGACTGGTTTATGAAACCAGTCAAACAGACTACCTGAACTTCCTCTGCTATATCAGCTTCACTTCTGATCAGATCAGAAGGATCTCAAACCGTATACCACAAGGCTTTGCTTGTCCTGAACAAAGCAATAAGGGAGACATATCTAACATCAACTACCCATCAATCTCAGTTTCAAACTTCAATGTAGAAGAAACCAGAAGGGTAACCAGAACAGTGACTAACGTAGGATCACGCTTCACTGGAGAGGAAGATACTGTATACAATGTAACCATCGATGCACCAAAAGGGTTACGAGTCAGAGTGATACCAAGAAGTCTACACTTCAAGAAGATAGGAGATAAACTAAGCTACCAAGTGATATTTTCATCTTCTACATCTACACTTCAAGAAGATGCGTTTGGTTCAATCACATGGTCCAATGAAATGTACAGAGTTAGGAGTCCGTTCGTTGTAACTAGCAAAGCTGATATATAATATGCTTTTGATAACTATATAATAAAGGTGAAAATAAGGTTTGTTACAGACTCAATTATTCAAACCAAAAGAGAAAAGAAACAACATAAGACAACTTCAACAAGTCACTCAAATGCCCATGCATGCTCAGCGCGAATCTCAGCTTCTTCCTCAGCTGTGTAGTCGTTCTTGATGTGAAAGTGTGTGCGGATCTCATCTATAGTCTTGTTTTTAAACATATCGGCCACAGTCTTGCATGTTAGGTCAAGAAGCCCAGGGATGTTCAGAAAGTTTGCAGCCTAACAAAAAAAAAATCATCAAAACCCTATCAGAATCATGCATGATTAAAAACCCTAATTGGCTAAGAAAGCGTGACTCACAAGGCTGAGATCAAATCTTTACTCAAATCCTAACAGAATCATGCATGATTAGAAACCCTCGTGACTCACAAGGATAAGAGCAATCTTTACTCAAACCCTACAGAATCATGCGTGATTAGAAACCCTAATTTGGCTAAGAAAGCGTGACTCACAAGGATAAGATCAATCTTTACTCAAACCCTCACGAAATCATGCATGATTAGAAACCCTAATTAACTGGCAAAGAAAGCGTGACTCACAAGGATGAGATCAAAGAGGACAGGCTGGTCGACTTTGACGAAATCTTCGTCCCAAGTGTTGAGCTCGGTGTCATCGACGTCTGAACCGTAGACATCCTTGTCTCTAGCTTTGGCTTCGGCGGCTGCTTCCACGTGTTTCTTGCAGTACTCGATAACCTTGGCGAGAGTTGCAGCGTTGACGTTTGGAAGAGGGATTCCGTTATCGGTGCACTCGTCCTCGATCATGTGTTTGATCGTCAGACACTCGAGCGCAACGGCTTCGTCGACCTCGAAAGATTCGCCGTCGGAGCTGTTGAGGATGATCTTCTTCGACATAGTTGGCAGAGAGAGGGAGATGAGATGATGAATGAATGAATACAAAGGTTGGTTGATATTGGTGCTTTATTTATAGGACCTGATGATTGTTAAAGCTAGAGAATCTAAATCTAAATTATATATTAATGTTAGTTTGTTGTTATCCAGGAAAATAATAAAATGTGAATATATATACTTCTAAATTTTAATTTGAAATTTCTATATTCGGATGATGTGATGAAGTTTTAAGAGTAGAAAATAAAAGAAATTGTTAGGTGGTTTTTGGAGAATAAGGAAAGGTAAATGTAGGAGTTATTTTTTGGGTGAGATTATGAACTTAATTAGGCTGTAAATTTAAATAATCAATGATATTGTACTTAATATAAACATGGCTTACATTGTACTAAAAGAACAAAGAAATCTTGAAAAAAAAAAATCCTTTTCAAATTAAAATTGTATGATTTGTTGCCTTGTTTATGTCAAATGTAATTTATAGACATGTATCTATTATATTAAAAGAGAATTCATAACTTATTTCACGTGTGATTTTTTAGTTTGGACCATCCTTAGAAATTTTATAAAATTTTACATAACATCATTATAATATCTTTTCATATCTTTAATTTTATTTGAAATAACAATAAATAGTTTTAAGAAAATTCTAACAAAATCTTTTACAAATCTTTTATAATCTTTTCAAGATAAAGTTCGAAAATTATTTGATTAGAATTTTAATTGTCATAAAATATAATTAAAATTTTAATTCATTTTTTATTTATACCAAAAAATTAAAATTATGTAAAATACTTTTAACAATATCCCAAAATTTTGTTTATGTATTATGTAGGTCTAACTTAATTTAATTTTTACATATATTTCAAATTTAGAAATAAAACAAAATATATAAATTAGTAAAGTTACATAATAATGTTTTTAAATTTTTTTACAAAAATAAAAATTTATAAATTTTATATTAATAATATTATAAACCTCATAAATTTTTATTATAAAATTAGATAGTATACAGAATCAAATTATATTTATTTATTGATAAATTTTACTCCCTCCGTTTCTTAATATATGATTTTGTATCATTGCATAAAGATTAAAAAATTAACATTATTTTACAAAAATATTTTTAAAGATATAGTTTTAAAAGCATTCAACAAATTATTAAAAAAACACTAAACTTTTATTGGTTGAATAGTTTCCAATAAAATTAAAAGTAACCTTAAAACCTCAAATATACCTTAAATTTTCAAAACATCTTATACTTTGAAACAAAATAAATCTCTTAAAACATCATATAATTTAAAACGGAGGGAGTATTATATAGTTTCAAATATTTTCGTATTAAAATACATGCACGGTTGTGCGGGTCGATATCTAATTATATTGTTAAGGCTGTGAAATTGACATGTGTAAGGATGTGACTAGACGATCTAACTAGAAAATTAACCAAATTCTACTTGAGGTGGTTATCAGCAATATGACTATTACATTATTCGGTAACGATGGTCACTGCCCAGTCAAGATTATGTGTCGGTGCTATCGCAACTGCTAGCTTAATCATGAAAGCCACGACGATCATGTGCTCGGAGCTTCTCTCATCAGAAAAAAAAAATAAAGCAAAATATACCCTAGTAGATCTTAAGTCGTTATATCGAAAGTTGTGATACAAGATAGTCTATGATATTTTTAGACTTTGGGTGGATGTATACTCGATGTACTCACATATCCACCATTTCAGTTGATTATAACAACAACCGACTTAGAAAGTCCTTTTTCAACCAAAAAAAAAACCCAACTTTTAGAGCAAGAATATCGGGGGCATACACCTATTTTTGGAGGGTCTCATTTTCAAGAGGCCCCAAAAAAAAAAATCCAATTTAGAATATTTGAATATTCAGCTTAGCCTTAGCCTGAATACATGACTACTAAATACACATACACATCCAATAACCAAGAAAATAGCTAGTGATATACTCATTGGACTTCCAATGCTAAGTCTGGTTCACTTGATCACATCAGAAATTAAGATTTCAAATTGCATACCACATATTTTGCTTGTCCTGAGAAAATTAATTAAGGGCACATCTAATATTAACTACCTAATCAAACAATGGTAGTCTAGTGGTAAAAAATTGGGTAGTGTAAATCCATCTATACTGGATTTGATTCTTACTCGAAACAAAGTTGTTAATATTTGGGTAGTCTAGTTTGAGTTTTGGTCTATTCAGTTTATATGGTAATTCATTAACGAACACAATCTAGTTACCCCTAGTGTTAGTCGGAAGACTATCCAAGCTCGTATCTAAACTCGAATCGTATAATGTAGTATCTAATCTATTATTTTAGTTCCTTCCTCCCGAGACAATTCGGATTAGCTGATATGACATATCAAAAAAATAATTAAAAATATCAATACCCATCAATCTAAATCTCATACTTCAGTGGAGAAGAAAGCAGAAGTGTAACTAATGTAGCATCACGCCTCACTGGAGATGAAGTCACTGGCTACAACGTGAGCATCAATGCACCAAAAGGTTACGAGTCAGAGTGATGCCAAGAAGGCTATACTTCAAGAAGGTAGGAGATAAACTAATGATCTTTTCATTTTCTACGTACATCCACACTTAAAAAGATGTGTTTCGAATTGGATCAATCACATGGTCCAATGGAATGTACAGAAGTAGGAGTTCGTACGTTGTGACATGCAAATCTGATGATAGCGATCACATATTTTATTATTATTTTTATGTGATATAGAGAAATAAAGTTTGGCACATACTCAATTATTCAAACCAAAAGAGAAAATAAAACATCTAGCTGCTTCAAACCCTGAGTATGCCATTTTGCCCCCCTATTTTCTCAATTAGCTTGTAGTATTTTAAAAGTTCTGACCGGTACTGCCCTCAGCTTCTTCCTCAGGTGTGGAAGTGTAAGCCTTCGCCATCTTAGCCAGAATACTGATCATAAGGTTAACAAGTCCACGGATGTTCAAATCTTTTGCAGCCTACAAAATATCATCACAAGACTCAATCCTTACTCAAAAACAACATTCTAAAACCATGATTGGCTAAGAACACAAAGGGAAAGAGAACGAGTGACTTACAAAGGCGACAGCGAAGAAAGTATCCTTGTCTAGTTTGACGAAATTTAAGTCCCAAGCCTTGAGCTCAGTGTCATCAGCGTTGGCTTCGGCGTGCTTCTTGCAGTACTCGATAATCTTGGCGAGGGCTGCACTCTTCACGTTTGGGAGAGTGATTCCATTACCAGTGCGGTCTTCTTCGATCATGCGTTCGATTCTCGGAGACATGAGGGCAACGGCTTCATCGACCTCGAAAGATATGCCGTCGGAGCTCTTGAGAGTGATCTTCTTCGACATAGTTGCAAAGTATTCGAAAAGGTGGAGAGGGAAATGATGATTGAATACAAAGGTTGGTGTGTTGGTGCTTTATTTATAGGACCTAATGGTTAAACTAGAAAGTCTTGACTATATTGTATAAAAGTTGGTTTATTGATATCCTTCTATTATTATAATAAATAAAAAAGAGAAAATAAAAAATGTATATATTACATTCCATATTTTAAGATAATATTTTCATATTTGGATGATGCTATAATATTTGCATATTTGGATGATGCTGAGAAAGATTTCTGATATCTAAAGTTTTAAAAGTAGAAAATAAAAGTCATCAAAAAAATAAGTCGTAAAAAAAAGTAGAAAATCTTTTTAAAAAATTGTTAAGAAGTTGTGGAAAATAAGGAAAGTGTATTTAAGAATAAGAAAATAGGAACTTGTGGATTATATAACTAAGCTGTCAAAATTAAATAATGGATATGTATTCAAATATCAACCTGACATACATTGTGCCAAAAAATGTATAGATATCTTGAAATAAAAAGGTCGTTTTTAAATTTAAACTAGTCTGATATTTTGCTTGTTTACATATGTCCAATGTAATTTTGTACACTTATATTACCAAGGTTATCAAACTGACATGTGTTAGGATGCGACTAGACGATCTACTTAGAGCATGTCCATCCATTGTATTTTGATAGGAGTTCTCTAAAAATTTAAATATTAAAATAATAGAACAAGGAGAGAGAATGTTGAAAACGGGTTTATGCAGATAGTTTTTGGACGCGGTTCTATAACACAAATTGCCACATGTCATTATATAAATCGTTTATCATTTACAAACAAAATAAAACTTAATCAAAAAACTTTATTAGGCTATAATATTATTATTTAATGGTTAACACACTGATTTTTAGAATTTTACCGATGGTGATGGTCATAGAAACTAAAATCTACTTGATCTATAGTTAGTGTGGCTTATCGGCAATGACTCTACATTATTCGGTAATATTTATGGTCAAGATACTCACCGCCCAAATACAACAAGATTATGCATGGCATTATAACATACCCAATAAATAATGAAAAAGAAAACGGGTTATTCGGAGCAAATATATACTCTACTAGATGTTTTGACGTGTAGATTGAAGTGATGATACAATATATACACGTTTGGCTAGTTCTTAATACATATGGGTTGTTTTTCTTGTTGTAGATGTATGAAGCCAAGGGTTATAAACTTATAGTTTCAAACTTTGATAAATTTCAGGGTTTACAACGGCAAACCCTGAAATGTATGTTTTTTTTTTTTCTTCCTAAAATGTATGTGTTGTTGTTACACATAAATATCCTTTTTTGCTGAAATGTATGTGTTGTTGTTACACATACATATCCACTATTTGAGTTGATGTTCAAATAAACAGTCAAGTTAGAATATTCAATTAGCTTGGAGACATGGCTAGATACACATACATGTCAGTAACCAAGGAAAATAGCTAATGAGATGTTCACTTAATTTTTCTTCGACACAAAAATAGTTAGAAATCTATAATAAGCACATAGATTGCAAAATGAATTCCAGTGCCGGCTTTGGGGAGTGTTTTGAGGGAGTGCTGAGGGTGCAAATATACAAGGTCCTCACTTTTTCATTACATTTCTATCACTATTTTATGGTCCTAGATTCTGAAATTCTTTTAGATTAGGAATATTAATCCAACTTTTAAAATCATCCATCAACAGGAAAAAACAAATATATGGCACAAGGCCACCTATCTTTTGAGCCGGGCCTGATGAAATCATCCATGATTTTATTAGTTGATAGTAACATGAGCCAAACTAAACCACAGAGATGAGAACAAGTACTAACACCAAGTGCCAGACTCAAAATCACCGTTCATGGGCCTTTATGTCTAAACAGATAAAAAGAAAATTACAGTAATATAGTGACTAAGCAAGGTTAGTGCTGATGACACTGACGATCTTGGGTAGAACGGCTTGATAGGCTTTTTCAGAAGGATGTGCAAAGTCCCAGAATACATGGCTACCAGCATCTAAGCATGGAATCGGGGTCATCACCGAGCAACAACATGGCTTTGCCGTTCTAAACCCTGAAATGTATTAAAATTTTGAAACTATAACCCTTGGTTTTATCTACAACAAGGAAAACAACACATGTATTAATTAATAGTTAGCCAGTGTTGATCAATTTACCATATTTACTAGGATTTTGGATGACGGCAAGAAGTGAATTGTACATATCGATGTAGACGAGTTTGGCACCAGGGAGAGTTTGTTTGAATTTTACGACCAAGTTCGCTAGCTTTTGATTATATAACATAGCACCATGGTTCACATGCGGAAGACATATCAAATCTCCGGCCATTTGTCTCGCCCCTGGCAAACACCCTAACGGTAACGTTCCAAGAACCGCAAATTTTCTCGCTCCCATATTATATAGACCCTGCATTGATTTTCATATTAAAGAATAGTTATAACTCAACAATATTATTTAAATAACTAGAAACTATAACCAAAACATTGTAGATTGTCTTATATACCTGTATAAACGCAGCATGCCATTGTATGAGCTGATCAGTGTATGTTTCAATATTGTATCTCAATTTCTTAACCCGAATTCCAAAAAATGTGATAGCAATGTCATTATTTCCAGCAGAGATTAGAACCACAGCATTGGCTATAATCGCTTTAACTTTAGCGGCATCTCCAACTTCTTGGGTTAATCTTTGTATGTAACTTTGGAAGTCTTTCAGCTGATCTTGTACCCATATAACGCCCTATAAATGAATCCACATAGGGTTTATTTTTAACTAACCATACCATATAGGATAATTTAATTAAGATCATCAACTTTTTTAACGAAGGTAATAACTATCTTTTTTTTTAATAACCTGTATGGATGCAGTGGATTTGTCTAGGCCTGAACCACCAGACGCAAAGCAAACTCCGGTAGGAAGCTCGCTACTTTTAAGGAAGGAGCTACGGAAAGCAGGTACAAGATTCTTTATCCCTAAACCCTGGGCTACATATACACATATCATGTCCTTTTAAGGATGTAGCTATATATAACTGGTTGATTATACTCCATTGTAAAATAATATATTAAAATTTGTTTGATTATGAGTTAGGTGAAGAACAATATACCAACTAAATCCGATAGTACTCTTCCGTTCCCGAATCGTCCAGTAGGTATACGATAAGGAAAATTGCGTCCGTACGGCAAAAAGTTGCACCTCGACACTGTCATTAGCTTATTGTTGTTACCAGTATCGAGAATCGAATCTCCAAATGCAAGAATCGCTGGAAATTTTCCAGCTTGTACATCATGAATATATGAAAGCCATAAAGTTAACAATACTACTAGAAACTTTGTGGCTATACAATTCATCTTAAAGAGATTGCTGATAAGATACTTTTTTATGTTTTTATGTTTTTTTTATAAAAAATCTAGCTGTAGTTTTATGTTTTCTTTTTAAGTTGTACATTATCGGTTTACATATATTTATACACAAGTGAAGGGCTGAGAGAGTTAATCGAGTCCCTCAAATAATGGTATGAAACTTGTTTATTTTGTGGTTAAATGAACACTCCCCACTTCTATCATTAGGCTGATTCTATCTTTAGTAAATCTAACAAATCAGGTCTTACCACTCATTTGCACTGAATTATCAGAGTGATTTACCCTACAAGAATGTGCAAATTTAATCATATTAATGTGGTCATCCTCCATGTTATATATTCAACTAGATTACTTAAAAGCAGCAATATTATATTTATTCACAAAACCTTTACAAGCGACACTTAAATGAATGATCGAGGGTGTAATTCAATTATAAATTTTAATATATTATTTTACAATGGAGTATAATCAACCAGTTGTAAAATCCAACTTAATCTAATGTTATTCAGTCAATAATTCTAAACCATGTATTAAAATATAGTGGTCTTGGATCTCCTGTAAATCATAACTACAATATTTTAAAATTTGCTGTTATTCCATGCACATTTCAAAAAAAAGTTTTCAGATACTCTATAAATATCTAATCTAGCTAGTGTAAATCTTAGATAAGCATGGCTGGCTCGGTGAGGAAGACGTTTGATACAAAACAGAAGGCTTAAGTGGGTATCTCAAATGTTGTTTGCATTATTAGTCGCAGAAACCGCTCATGCCTACATTTTTAGTACGTTGCAAATGTTTTCCTTTTGGTGGTATTAATAATGTAATAAAGATAGTTATTAATCAGATATAACGGAGGTATTTTTTAACAAGTTTTTTGTTTAACGTTTCATAAGCTCTCTCAGTGGGGTGGGCACCGTCCCAAAACAAATAAGACGATGTATTGGAACATATTTTTGATGTCTTCTTTTTGCACAATACTCCCGTTACTCCGATTTTGCAGCACGGTTTCTTTACCTCCTCAAATCCTGCATGCAAATATTTTTTTCCAAATTCATATGATGATATATTATAATCAACCTATATGAATAATAATATTAATAATAGTTACCATAGTGCGCAGGGTTTTCCAGCATTTTACTGAAGATAGAGTAGATGTCCATGTAAACCAATGTACAATTTTGTAGGGTTCGCGACAGTTGACCCAAAATCATAGCTAGCTTAGAATTAAAAAGCTGAGCAGCATAATTTATCTCTTCATCGCATAACTTTTTGTCTTTAACCCTTTGTGATGGTGTACAACCAAGCGGTGGTGTTCCGATCACTCCTATACGTCTTGCTCCATATCCATGCAGTTGCTGCCCAAAATTTTGCATATGTAAATTATTGTTTTCTTTTTTTTTGGATTAAAATATCACATCGTTATGAGTTTTCGATACTAGTAATACGTACCATAACGAAACTGGCAGCAGAGTCAGCCATAGTAGTGGTGTAAGAGTCGACGTCAATTTTACGGTTTTGACCACCAATTCCAAAATATGTATAAATCAGATCGGTGCCTCCTGCGACCACAATGGCTACTCCTTTGGACACGATTTGTTTAGCCTCTTTTTTTCCTACTAGCTTCTTCACCCTCTTTTTGTAGTCTTGAAAATATGACAATTGGTCCAACATTGGTATAACGTCCTGATTTAAATAATTTAAAATGATAAATCAGTGTATTAATAATAATTAACGTTGCTAAAAAAAGATCTAGGGGATTTGTGAATTCGATCTTAATTTACCACTGATTCAGATGTTTCAGGATCGAAGCCAGCACCACCCGAAGCAAAAGAGACGCCCGTAAGTAGATCGCTTCGTTGTAGTTCGTTTTGTTGTAGCTTCTGGTCTACATATGCGGGTACTAATTCTTTTACTCCCAAATATTTGGCTAGTAGAAGCAGGATACAATGAGAAAAATACTTATAAGAGGAAATTGTTAAAAAAGAGTTAAATCTATATCAATGAAAAAGACTCATTGAGCTAAGTTAGGCGCATAAGAAGATGAAGGTGAAAGTGAGAGAGATAGAGAGAGTACGAACATATATAATCAGAAGCGACCTTTCCGTTGCTGAATCTACCGGTGGCTGCTCTCGAAGGAAAATCCATACCATAGGGACGGTAGTTACTTTTTATCTTTGTCTTTAGATTATTGTTATTTCCTGTGTCAAATATCGAATCCCCAAAGAAGAACACGGCTGGTATGGTTTTGTTTTCTGGCTTAGGTGGTGATGGGGCAGGTGGGCTAGGTTTCGGTGATGGGCTAGGTTTTGGCGGTGGGCTGGGCTTTGGTTTTGGCGATGGCTCAGGTGGACTAGGTTTTGGCGATGGCTCAGGTGGACTAGGTTTTGGCGGTGGGCTAGGTTTTGGTGTTGGCGATGGCTCAGGTGGACTAGGTTTTGGCGGTGGGCTAGGTTTTGGTTTTGGCGATGGCTCAGGTGGACTAGGTTTTGGCGATGGGGCAGGTGGTGGCTCAGGTTTCGGAGCTGGACTAGGTGGTTTAGGTGGTGGCGGTGATGGCTCTGGCTTTGGTGATGGAGCAGGTGCTGGTGGTGGCTTTGGTTGGGGATTTGGTGGTCGAGGTGGGCATGGAGACGGGGCAGGTTCTGGTGGTGGCTTTGGCTGAGGCTTAGGTGGTATTGGTGGACATGCCGGTGGACCAGGGGCTGGTGGTGGCTTTGGTTGAGGCTTAGGTGGTATTGGTGGACATGCCGGTGGATCAGGCGTTGGTGGTGGCTTTGGTTGCGGCTTAGGTGGTGGGCATGTAGATGGACCAGGCACTGGTGGTGGCTTTGGTTGCGGCTTAGGTGGTATTGGTGGGCATGGAGATGGGCCAGGTGATGGACCTGGCTTTGGTGATGGGCCTGGTGGTGGGCCATGTTCTGGTGGTTCCATTGGCCATGGATAGGGCCAAGGTCTGGATGGCCAAGGCATTGTTGGCCAAGGTATTGCTGGCCATGGCCAGAGCCGTCGGTGGACTACTTGGGCATGGGTCGTTGTCACAAAGAAGATACAAAAGGATATGAGAAAGACAACAAAACGAAATAGTATCGAACAAGAACAAGAATGGACCATAGAAGATTGCTTCATGCTTCTACTACAACTAGTAGTAAGACAAATTCCATTCAAGCCATTTCAACTGTCATGTCAATATGAATATCAATCTGCGAGTGCCTATGTATATATATGCATAACGTAAGTTATTGCATGCAATTTATGTGGCCCTGTTGAAGATGCTTGTGTCACACGGCTTCTCTAATCACACATTTTGAGATACACTACCTTTATATTCAATTTGTAGTCGGAACTTAACTTCCTTTCGTGGCTCCTCGGAACTTAACTCTCTCTTAAGCATCTTCAATATCTAGAGATTAAACCCAAGAAAATGTCATCACTTAATTTGATTTTGGTGTTAGGGTTATGGCTATGTAATCTAGTTTCTCTCACAAGACACAACTAGAAGCAATGATGTATATGCGACTCTATGTCTTAGGGCGAAAAGTTCCTAGTGCGTTGGCCTTTTTAAAAAACAAAAAATCGTTACTAGCCTTTTAATTTAAATTAACCTTTAGTTACTTTTTTTATAAACCTATGAACTATCCAGTCAGTTTTAGACGAAATACACTTAATGCTTCAAAACGGACTGGTTGCCACTCTGCTGTTACCCCAGTTTGTCAAAAGGTGAAGTAATTGTCTATTACGATCTATCATATTAACTGTTTAGACCGAAATCTAAATGAAACAAGAAGAAAATTTGGATTTTGTTTATTGAATTGATTCATCACACGATAATTCAACGCCATTTTTACGTTTGATTTACTTAATTAGGCGCATCTCTTATGTTTTCAAAGAGGAAAAAGTTTCAATGAAATTGTTCCCATCATCCCATGGTAAAAGTTGTTTTTTTTTTATTCCTTGTTCCATGTTAATATTATATGTATCATACAATAGTCAGGAACTGGAAAATTATACCAAATAATGTTCCAAGAAAATATTAAACCAAATGAGATGCAGATTTTATTTACCCAAATTATATAATCAGTAGACACATCTTAAAACTACATTTATTCGTCATAGAAAGGGCTCATGTCAGTCTCGACAAACTTTTTGGTTAAAATTCTATAAGCTCTTTCCGTTGGATGGTAACTGTCCCAAAAGATATAAGAAGACACATTTTTGCAAAGAAGTGATGTAAATTGGTTGCAAAGCGGACCTAATTCGACCATCCCTGTCCCGCAACAGCCTCTATCAATATCATCAAATCCTGCAAACATCAAAAACAAAAACAATAAAAACATAATCTCAAGCTCATTCACATATTATATATACACAACAGTGTGGCTGAAAATTAATTACCATATTCTTTTGGGTTTTGGATCATATGAGCGAAGAGAGCGTAGATATCAATATACACCAAAGTGGTGTTTTTCAAGGTCTCAGCCACTGAATGCAAACTTCTGGAGAGTTTGGTATTGAAAAGCTGAGCTGCAACGTTTATTTCATCAGCACACTTTCGCTTAAGTCCCCCTCTTGTGGTTCTTTGTATTGGTATACACCCAATTGGCGAAACACCAATGAATCCTATCTTTCTTGCTCCAATTTCATATAGTTGCTGCCAAAATTTCACCACTCTATTATACTCACTACTTAACTGGAACATAGTTTTAAAAAAAAAAAAAAAATCAACCTACCATAGCGAAACTTGCAGCAGAGCTAGCCATATAAGAGGTATATGCATCGATGTCATATAATAATTCTTCTGCATGCGTTCCATAGTAGGTATTAGCTAGATCATCACTGCCCGCAATCACAATGGCTAGACTTTTTGATATTATGTGATCAGCTTTCTCTTTTCCCACGAAGCCTTTCACTTTCTCTATGTATTCTTGAAAATATGTCAACTGGTTTGACATCGGTATCGCGCTCTTAGGTATAACATTATTGATGACACATGAAAACAAAAATGTAATCAAATGAACAAGGTTTTAAAATTGAGGAGAGGTAATTAGAAATGCAAAGGATAATCAGATGTTATTACTACTACGATAGGTGTCAAAGGATCGAAGCCAGAACCACCCGAAGCAAAGGATACACCAGTGATGAGATCTTCTTGGGTTAGCCCTGGCTTCAAGTATGGAGGTAAAGTTGGTTTTACTCCTAAAAATTCCGCTGTGAAAGTAAAGACCAAACAAGATCGATGTTAGTAACAATGTCCCATTAAAAATACACAAAATATTGACTCTCTAGCAGACGCAAATGACATCTTGCGTAGTTATGCGTGGGAAAATCTATGTTTAGTCTTATAAATGTACTAAAAGAAATGGCTAAAATCACCTATAAAATCAGCAGGGATTTTGCCGTTGCAAAATCTGCCAGTGGCCAATCCATGTGGAAAATTCATGCCATAGGGGGGAAAATTAGCTTTGACTAATGTGGTAATGTAATCGTTATTTCCTGTGTCTACGATTGAATCCCCAAATGCAAAGATCGCAGGAAACGACGTGTTGCGTGGCCTAGTGGGAACTGGTGTCAGGGCTGGCCCTGGACTTGGACATGGCTTTGGCTCTGAAGCTGGGGCTGGCCCTGGACTTGGAGATGGATTCGGCTCCGGAACTTGCTCTAAGCGTCTAGCTGAAGCAACATAGAAGATAAAAAATAGTGGCAGAAACAAAACACATCGAAATAGTTTGGAACAAGAACGCGAAACCATATTATATTGCATATTGGTTATATATTCTTATTTCTTATACGTCTGATAAAGAAAAACAAAAAGAATTTGTTATGAAACTCCGGAATATAAAGAAGTAGCAAAAAGTGTTTTTATTCAGACTGAAATAAAAAAAAAAAATTTAGACACAAGCATGCGGTTTAGATGGTTATGGGAAGAAGAAACTTGTCTTCTATGTCTTCTTTCTCATTCACACAATTTCGAACTTTCCTGATAATCCGTAAACCACCATTAGTCTCACTCTCGTTTCGCAATCTAGCACTGTTTCCATTCAAAGAAAGAAAAAGAAAATACTAGACGATTCCATTTATTATTTTATAACAACTCGAACAAGTGAGACATGAGCACGATGATTCGAGGAAGTACAAGTAGGGCTGGGCATTTTATTCGTTAAATTTGATTCGATTCGTTATTTGTCTCGATTCGATTCGAAAATTCCGGATATCCGTAAACTTTGAATCAAATTAAATACTAAAAATTAATATCCGTTAAAATCGAAGTAAATCACAAATATTAAAATTTTGGGAAGCTGATATTCAATCCGATCCAGAAATATATAAATACATGTATATATTGATTATATTTAAATTTAAATGTATAAAATTATTATTATAGCTTATGATTTGACTAATTATATTCACATTATTACTTATATAAAAGTATTAGATAAAGCGAAAAGATAAATTATGAAAATTATAAAAAAAAATCTTAAGTTTTGTGTTATTATAATTGTTAACTTAAACTTAAAAATTATAAAATATGTAAACTGACTGCTTCTTTACTTTTTTATTTTATATATTATGCAAAAAAGTATTTTAGAAAATAAATTTATATCATTTTTTTAAGATTATTTATAACGGATGAGATATTCGTAAGTATTCGTAAATATCCGCAAATATCTATTTATTTTTCGAATATCCGTTTTTCGGATATCCATATTTTTTTGAAGCAAAGCAAATATCAAAATCAGATATCCGTAACATACGAAACAAATCACAAATACTTTTGAAAACCTGGATATCCGATCCGTGCCCACCCCTAAGTATAAGTATCGAAAAGATATTGAGTTTTTATATTAAGGTTTAAATTTTTTATCGAACCCCATTCTAGGCTTCTAGCAAACATGTTATTAACGTGACAATATTACAACTGCATAAAACATTATTTTCTGGTATCGGCATACAAATCGCCAAAAACTATCAACGCTGGCTGGAAATGTGGCTTTTGATGGGAAACTCACCGGTGCAGTGATGTGGTCATGAAGAATACAATAATGATGAGAGAAACAAAATCGAACTGGGTTGTTCTTTTTCTGAATAGTATCGTCGAGTGGATGTTGGAAGTTTGATGAATGTTGCGAATTAAGGAGAGAATTTGACACTATGTTTAATGATATAGATCCATGCGTTATATCTTAATTATATAACACTAGTTGTCTTGGGTGCATTTTCGTGGTTCTACCATGTACTCCACGTTCTCCACCATATTAGGCTTGATTTAATCATCCCCCACCCTAAATTAAGGACACAGTTTAAACTATAACCAAGTGTTATGGACATTTATTGTTGTCATAGTTATCAGTTTTAATATACAACCATATAAAGGGCACGAGTTCTCATTTTTAATATCTTTTACATGAACAAAGAAATCATATATAATTTTTTTTTTAAAAACTCACGGATCAAATAAATGGTCAGAAATATTGATGAGTAAAATCAAACAATCAGTCATCAAAGAGTCGGGCTACATAAAAGATTCTTCATCACTCGAAAGACACTCGTATACACACAAATGGGAACCAGCATCCACATGAGAGACACGACCAACAACTTATTTTTGGTGTGAACAAACCCAGTTCAATTGCCAAAATGACCAAACCGCATACGTTTAATTGACAATATATGTCACCATGTCAAGGAACCAATGAACAGCGGGTAAGGATTATCAATGCGAGCTAACAAGGAAAGGATTTTGGTAAACCCCACACTCAATGGTCTCTGATCCTGAGATTGGAACCTGAAACCTGCAATTCATATGGAAATGGTCTTATCACCGCATACATGGTATCAAAGAGACCACACAAAAGGCAAACTTCAAATATCCAATTTGGCTCAAGTCCTTATATCGACTTGCTTTAACTAACTGTTTAGATGATCAAGCAACAATCTCAATGATCTAATTTTGTTAGATACCTAGCTGTTCGATACTAGAGCTCGCATGCTTAGAATTTCTATCCTCACATTTATAAAATAAATGACCCAATGAGTAGAAGAGATCTCATAGGTCCATGTTAAGATTATCAAACATGTACTCTAGCTATTTTATTTCGTTAATGTATTTGCAAGATGATTATACACTCTGACACAAGTGATGTATCCCATGTTTTACTTGTTCTAGAAAATATAGGACCCAAAAATCATACAAAGAAAGACGGGTTATAAAAGAATCTAACCTGAAAGTGCACTGTACATGTTGGACAAGCGACCTCCTTCATCCGCCTTCCAGATCCTTCCCTCGAACCTGTTGAAGTCATATCTATCCTTCTCAACAAAACCATTAATGAGAAGAAACATAAACCAAAACCATGAACTATATTAAACGTAAATAATTACCAGATGAAGACCTGCGGTTCTTCTCCATTTCCTCCTGTGACAAACAAACCCACAATCAGGAACCAAGTATATAATTGGTGCGGGATATCAACTCAAATTCCTACTGGTTAAGTTCATAAAGACACCCGAGATATTAAGTTAACCTGTAACTTTCTAGTGAGGTCTCCATGGGTCTGTACGCTCACGTTCCTACTAGCATATTCCTTGGCATAACTCAACCTTTGGGACACTTCCGCCTGCACATCAAGAATCAGCTTCATATAAGCAGCATCACTTTTAAAAATATCAGAAGCCTACTCTGACATAACAAATTACCAAAATACGATTCTCCAAAGCTAAAAGGAATTGTAATCTCCTTGTTGCATCGCTGATGTGGTGGTCGTTGTAGTTTTGGCGAGAATCCGATCAGATTTAATCGGAGAGGAAACGATAGATAGATCGGAGTCAAGAGAATATTTGGTGGAGGGAAGAAGACTTGTGCGTTGTCGCGAACTACGTTAGCTTTCAGAAATGTAGACGTGGCTTTATTAGGAACCGTCGATTAGAAGTTAGAGATGATTTTAAAGGGTGGTGGATACACGCCCACAGAAGATTCTAGCTGTCTTTTCTGTGTAAGTGCGAGGAATCTAGTTGGACAAGACTTATTAATGATTAATTCAATTGGGCCATAAATTAGATTTAAGCCCAATAAGAAGAGAAGCCTAATAAGAGTAAGTGATACGTAAAGGGAGAAGAAGGTCTTTTCAGATGACGTAGGAAACTCGCGGACCGAGTTACACGGAGATGCTGATGAAAGGACGAAAGTAGCCCTTAAGAAAAAGATATCTAACGATTAGGGTTTTCATTTCTACACAAATATTCCCTTGTGAAAACGTAAGCATAGGCTGAGACGGCGGATCACGCGTCTTTAAATATAGACCTTACCTTCTCCATTATTTTCTCATCCAATTATTCTTTTTCTCTTCTCTCTCATTTCGAATTGAGAAACAAAAAAAAAACGGATAGGGTTTTCGTCTCTCTGTCCCTCTGTTCGATTTCAGATTCATTTCGCGCCAAACACAGGTTCCTTAGGCGTGGTTTGAATCTTAGGTTTTGTTAATCCTGTCCGTATACCTGTCCGTTTGTACTGTTATAACCGAATTGATCGAAAGATGTCGCGATATTTCACATCTCCACCGCCTGTGTACGCAAGGAACTGGGGTAACGGTCAGAACTTGGTCGAATCGACTAAGGTTCGTCGAACACTCAGTTCTTGTCATTGATTCGCAAACCGTGTTCCGTTCCTTGGTCTGAACATTAAATATCCTAATGATTGTGTATAGGTTTGCATATATTTTATGATTGATTAATATGAATGCCCTTATTGTTGTATTTGTTAGATCTATCTGCCTATAGATCTGTGAAATTAAACTTATTTATTCATGAGTTGCATACTGATTTTATTAATATTATATATCATGTCTCTTTCAGACAATATCGTGTGAACATGTATGTTGTTTGATTTGGTCACCAAGTCATAGTCACCCTAGAGACGTGTTAAAGATGTATGATTTGAATATTATATGTGTTGTTTTGAATGAGTGATGTACCCACGTATATGGGTTCTGGTTGTTTGCCGATAATTTCCCCCACAATTAGTCTAAATCCTTTATTCTGATCGATTATAAAGATCATCGAAAGACAAGTAGCACCTACTAACAAGGTTCACCGGAAAGAGAAGAAGGAGAGGAAGAAGGAAAAGAAACATAAGAATGTCAAGTCCATTGAACAGCTTTATTTACCGATCAAGAAAGTGTGTGATGAGTCTGAACAGCTTGAGAAGAGTTGTTTGACGGAAGAACATCACCATGTGGGTTATTTGTCTGATGGTAGTCAAAACAGTAGGAAGAGAAGAAGGGAAGAAGCTTCTACTGCTGTTGAGAGTAACAACCAAGGTTTGTGTTTTTCGTCGTTGTACTAGAATGATTTCATTTTGTTACCTTTGTGTAATATATACTGAAGCCTCGTGTGGTTTGATCATGTGCAGCTACGCCTGTAGTTGGTAAGCCTCTACGGATACGCTTTGTCTTCAAGAAACCTAAAGAAACTCTTGAGATTGTTCCTCAAGAGGACCCTGTTTGCTCCACCTCAGGGGTTGATAGACCCCTTGAAACTTCAATCTCTGTCTCAGGGCAGGAGGAGAATCTGCCCTCAACTTCTTTGGAGAGTGACAAAACTGCAGTTTCTTCTGAATCAAAGAAGAAAAAGAAACATAGGATTAGCAAAGAATCTCGGTACAGTTCATTGTTTGATGAACCGGTTCTTCCCTCCATTTTGATGGAGGAAGATGATAACAACAGTGATGATGACTGGCTTCTAGGTGCAAGGCGGCAAAAGAAGGCTACTCCTGTCAAGTCTTGTATGAATGAAGACATGCAGAAGTCAGAAGATTCATGTTTCCCTAGACCCCAGTTTTTGCCTGAAGTAGAGATTTTTTCATTGCCATACACAGTCCTGTTTTAGAAGAGGCTCGTATAATTGTTTTGTTCTTTATCAGCTTAGCCTTAGGCCTTTAGCTTGTACAGTTCCACTGATTGTAACAAACACACAGATCAATAATACTTGAAAGAATGATCTCTGTATTCTTTTGACATCAATTGGTTTTTCCTTGACAACAATGAGTTCATGTTCATGAGTTAGACTCTAGTTATAGTTTTGATCAGGCAGCAACGAGATTGCTCATAACATGATTTTCAACCAAATCATTTGCATATATAACTGTTTGCAGACGCAGTAAGAAAACAGCTTGAAAGCAAGAATAAAAACATTGGCCTACATAATGTGATCCCATCAGCAACAAAAGGGAAGAGTGATTAGCCTACATAGCAATAGTAGTACACACTGTGAACTAAAAAGACACAACAACACAGCTTTGATTTAAGCAACTATACAAAAAGCTACTCGAAAATGTTCTCCCATAACTGTCGGAATTGTCATATTAAAACTGGGACGAATCAAATAGTAAAAATCATCAAGTCTTCTTCTTACAGATTCTTTTTTTCTTTTTACAATCACAAGAAGGCGCAGCGGTTCTTTTTCTTAGTCTTCTTCTGCTTTCGTGGCTGAAGAACCACTTTTATGGCTGCATCAAACACTGCCTTCACATTCTGCAGAATCCCAACAGACTTATAGCCTCATCACAAGAGTCTAATGCAAAACAACAAGAACCAGGAGAAGCAATATTTAGTATGTCTTACCTGTTGTGTCTTTGAACTACATTCAATGTAGACCGCAGACCCAATCAGTTTCTTCAGTTCCTCTCCCTGTATCATTCATAACAAGTACAACAACAGAACCATGTTTTATCACAATGTGGCCATCATGGCGGAGACTAATAACAACCATACACCATATTACAAGAATCAGGTACCTGGTTTGTAGTAATCGGTACTGCACCGGGATGATCTATGAAGAATTGCTTGTCATCTCGAAGATCTGCAAATCCCAAAAACATTCACAATCTCACATGACATACACAACTTTGTAAGCAAAACCAATAACATGATGAGTTCAAGCAAGAAAAGAGTTTGGATACCAAGTTTAGTTCCAACGAGGATGATGGGAACACCAGGAGCATAATGCCTGAGCTCAGGAATCCACTGAGAGATGTAACTAAATCAAATTAGAGACTAATGTTGTTTCACTCATCACAAGCTATGTTTTTGAATAATATATAAGAGAAAAGAGCTAAAAAAAACCTTCTTGGCGATGTTCTCATAGCTAGCCTTGCTGATAAGGGAGAAAGCAAGAAGGAAAACATCAGCGCCACGGTAACTCAAAGGTCGTAACCTGTTGTAGTCTTCTTGACCTGTTTTTCCAAAAACCAAGTCAAGACCGAATGTTCCAAACGGTGAAACCGGTTTTTAAGAAGAGAGAGAGAGATTATTACCGGCTGTGTCCCATAATCCAAGATTGACAGTGTTGCCATCAACAACCACATTAGCACTGAAGTTATCGAAAACAGTTGGAACATAGTCCTAATAAGATTCACAAGTTCACAGATTTTGTGTTAGATCGTCAACACGAGCTTCATCATCAATGCTTTGGACATAAAGATTTTCAAAATTAGAAAAAGAAACAGAAGTTTGAAATTACAGTAGGGAAAGTGTTGCTAGTGTAAGAAATGAGCATGCAGGTTTTTCCGACAGCACCATCTCCGACCGTAACACACTTTATGAACCTTGACGCGCTCATCTCCGCCGCACGGATCTTTGAAATTTTCCTTTTTCGAGTTTCTTCCTCAATACCTCGACATTTCTACTAGGCGAAAGCCTATGTATTTGCTCACTTTCCTTTTGAATCTGAGAAGCCCCAAAATAAGTTGCAGAGAATAAGAAAGAAGATATGCTTAATTTGGCGGTTTAATGATGACTTTTGAGATGATAAAAGACTATACAACTATGTTACAGCTCCCACCTCCCCCCTATAATAGTTCTTACTTTTTTATTGATTTATTCAAATTTTATTTTATTTATTATCAAAATTTGAAAATCTCCTTTTCTCTCTTTCTTGTCGTGGATTTGAATTTTGAATAAGAAGGATCTACCAGCTTTGTGAAAACAAGGAAAATGCAAATGTCATTAATGTTGCTGAATAAATTATATCTGCACTAGACTTTTATAGTATAGTAAAAACAAGGTATGAAATCCATAATCACTTGATTTGATTTGGCATCATCAAGAACGTGCTACGTAGTGTTACGGCACGACTCCTAATTAGCAAATTACTCAATTCCCTTCGGATTACGTACGAAACATAGGCGACGAGAGAACCATAGGGACGTGCCTAACTCTAAGTAAACCAATCAATAACCATCCACCACGTCCCAGAATGTCCCATCACATAATCATAATCACACCAGTTGGTAGCTTCGTTGTTTAAATTTGATGAATCCTCCATCCCTAGTAGTATCTAACTGGCATCATGAGTTAGTTTATAACCTTTTCAATCCATATTATATTTTATAATAAAGATACAGTAATAGCATGTGTTGACAAAAAGTATACTCCCTCCGTTTTATATTAAGTGTCGTTGTAGAGAATTTTTTACGTTACAAAATAAGTGTCGTTTTCGATTTTCAATGCAAAATTTATTAATTTTATTATGTAATTTGTTTTTCTATTGGTTAAAATATGGTTAGGTGTATGGGTAACTGTGTTTTTATATAGGAAATATGTAAAATTAATTATTTCCTTAATCCGTGTGCATAGCTGTAGAGTGACACTTATAATAAAACAGAGGGAGTACTATATTTTTATATTCCTTTTTTACAAAAGTATTTATTTGCTAACAGTGGCAAGTGTCATTTGGTTTTTGAAACATTTGTATGATTGTTATGCGTATTGACATTTAAGTTTTAACTATCAACGTTCATCCAATGAAAAAGGGTAGTTCATTTGTACAAAAGTGACAATATAGAATAATATTTCTTTGTTCAACCACTCTTATTCTTTAAACTACAAATATTTTAAACTGATTGTAAGCATGTGGGGAGATCGGATGAATGTACAACTCAGAGAGATTAGAGGAATTGATTGCGGAATTAAACAATGAAAACAAAAGAGAAGGTGGGGAAGATAGTACGAGTGAACCAAATCATTACATCAGAGAAGTTAAGCTTACTACACATGGCTACCATTCCTACCAACTATTCACCAACCATTATTTAACTAACTCCAACTCAATTATACTGAGATTATAATCATTGAACTAAGAATCATATAATTATGTAACCTTAACGATATAGAATCTGCAAAAACCTAACGTGATTAGTATCTGCATTTTCCAATAATCTGCAAGCTAAATCAGAATGTTTATTGGGTCTGTTAATTAAATCCCAAAAATAAACAGTTGTCCCACAGTAATCTCCATGAAACCTATGTGAATTAAGGTTCACATGAGGCTCATCACGCTTAAAAATCAAGTCATAAGGTGAACGAATATAGGGATGTTAAGTACAGCGCAAGGATGCCAAGGAACTGGAAACAGAAAAAAAAGTGCTCACTCGTGAAGAAGAATCACACAAACCTTTGGTCTCAAGAAGAAGTTCTCCACTGCAGCTCAATCTGAATCCGACCATTCTTTGAGTCAATCAGATGATACTTATCATTGATTCTCCTGTTACTCACAACATCACCAAGATTTATCACCACATATCCAAGAGTTTCCTGATATAGAGAAAAACAAAAACACTCAGTCAAGTTCTTGTTCTTGCTCAAAGATCTTCAGATGAATTATAGAGACCTTTTTTTTGTATTATACCTTAGGATGCATATTTAAACCTATTCGTGAAGTAGTACTTATGACTTCAACGTGAAGCTTCTCGTTTATTGGAGGCTCATCTAATGGAAACTGAAAATCTTCATCCCATCTTGGCTCTCTGTTTTTCTTCACACGCTGTCAAATCAAACCAAAATGTTTTTCAAAAAACCCTAAAGCTAATGTTCTTTGCAGTTTTTGATTTTGAGTCTAAGAGAGATTTTTTGGGTACCTTTGTTTTACGTTCTTCTCCTTTGAACATCAAACGAACAGAAGGGTTTGTGTGATATTTGCCTTCTAAATCTTCAGCTTCATGAACAATAACCACAAGCAAACCACCACCAGAAGGTGTGCCTTCTGGTGCTTTCTCTACTCCATTTGGATCATCTAAGTTGTCTGGAATCTCATCTTCTTTAAAGGGTTTATATTCCAATTCAACAACAAGCTGTCCACGAGATTTCTCACTAACTGGCTCATTTGGTTCCATGGATTTTAAAAGCTCCAGTGTCATGAGCTTTGGCTCCTCTGGAGTAAGGTCTTTGAGTTGAATCACATTCATTCCTATCTTATCATGTTTACCAACCTGAGTTTGGTTAAGAAGATAGAAAAATAGCGAATGAGAGATTACCAAAAATGTGAATATCAGTTAGCAAAAAAAAAGAGTTGTTGTTGTTGTTGTTATTACCTGTTCCCAGTCATAAACAATGAGCTGCAATTCTTGGCTCTCTGGTTCTTTGACAACTAAATCGAATTCTTCGTTCCACTCAGGGTTTAGATTGCTGTGTTTAACAACTGTCTTCTTACCAGGAACTTTGTCACCAGAGAGTGTTAGTTTCACATAAGGATCTGATCCACCAAGAAGATCTTTCTTCTTAAGCTTTATTGCCTTAATGACTTTCACATTAAGCAATCCAACAGGTTTCTTCATTGCTCTGCATGTAATGAAAAACCTATATTTAGCAAATACTTAATAGTTGTAGACGTGAGACTTTAAGTAGAAGAAACAAGACTTACTTAGAAGGATCCATTATCTGAACATTTAAAGTCTTTGGCCATAGGTACATGTTTGCAACCTGATCTTTAATGAGTTCCTACAATAATAAAATAAGGCAGAAACGGTTCTTCTAGAGTTTCAGATCTGAAAATGAATGGTTGCTTGGACGTGAAGGAGAAGAAACACCCTCCAAACCATCGTACCTGGACAAATCCGTATAAGCCAGGAATAGACATAACGTCTGCACCAAGCAACTTCAATCCAAAATCTACTTGTGGCTGCAGGAGAAATCACATTTTAGATTTGTGTGTCTAAGGTGTTATTCAAATAAATTTTACTTCATTTGTGGATTATACCTTGTCCATAAGGGAGACAAATATGTTGGCAAAACAGGGGAAAGATGGGACTAATGGCTTCAGAGTAATCCTTGGAGTAGCAAACACTTGCAAATCAACCACCTGATAATGATACAAACTTACAAGTAGTCAGAAAGATGAAGAGACTTTTCTTGTTGATGCAGCGATCAAAAACTTACCTGAACAGTGGCTTTGAACCCAAATGCTGTGGCTGCAACAAGGATATTAGGGTTCCCTGCCCATTTAATTGACAACTCCATGATAATTTCTTTGTCATCAGTTGCATAAACTTTCATTCCTGCAAATAAGGGTGGGAATCAGAACAATCAAAAATGAAGAGAAATCTAAAGAACAAGATTGTGTATTAATGAGTGTTATATAAAACGAGGAGAAACCTTGGAACGTTGGTGGTAATGAACCCAAAGTGAGCATTTCAAATTCAACTGAATCTATTTTGTAGTTTGGTATTTGTTCAGCAATAATTGGTTTTGCAATAGACTTGGCCATGTTGCAAATGGCCTGAAAAAACGTTATAGGAAACAATGTTTATAGTAACTGAGAACTAAGGGAAAAGAAACATGAAGCTATGAAGAAGAAGAAGAAGACATTACCGTGTTCATATAAGGCCACATATGGCCAATGAGCTTGTTAAGCCAATCAATCTTCAGAGAGAACGGAGAAACTTTGTTTCAGTTTTTCAGACATGTTATCATTTAATTAAGAGTATCTAAGAAGGAAGTAGAGAAAACATACACGATCAAAATCTGGATTTTTCACCCACAAAGGTATTTCAGGGAACATTTTAGCTATACTCTCTGAATCTAACTCCACCAATGGCTTTATCTCAGGATCCTGATCATTGATTGAAAAATAAAAATATTATAAAAAATAAGAACACTAAAAGAATTAAGAGAGCGAAGTTTCAAAATTTGTAACAATTTTTAAATGTAATCTTCAATTCAAGGATGGAATTTATCACTCTGGAATCTATCAAATCACACACCCGCAAACTATTTAAAACAAAATCAAAAGTGAACGTAAAATTTCAGTTTCATGCATGCAAAAGTTATCAAATTATTTGAGAAGAAGATTTGAAGATGCCTGAACATCAGTAGACTGGTGATAGATGAACAAGTAGTAACCGATTACGATCCCGACCGTTGTTCCGAATCCAAAACCAAACGCACCCAATATTGTGCTGAATATTCCCATTTCTCATCAAACAGAGGGAATAAAAAACTCTTCCTATTCTTCTTACTTAGAACCACGATGAAATTAAATCTACAAAGAGGAAATCACATTGATGAAGGGGACACTAAATAAAAATTAATACTATCGATTTACGTTAGAGAAAGTGAAGTCCCCAAAAACATATTACTATTTTCATTCACTTGAGGAAAATTTATTTTGAGACTTCAAAATAAAATGGTGTGGAATAAGAAACTTTCAAGAGCGTTATGTACGGAATCTCTCTATAATGTCCATTTGTTTAGCTTGATTTTATAGTTTCAATCGAACCGTTGCTTAGACTTTTCGTTTCCCACATTTTTTGCGTAGTCGTTAATCTTCTATTTTTGATGTGTTTAACATTTTCTTGTCTTCTTTCCCACCATCTTGTTTTCTTAGTAGCGTTAAGATACATTCTTGTATTATTAATCACTAATAGCATGCTCTTAATAAAAAAAAAGTTCTTAGTACACGATATTTCTTTTAGCGAACGTAAAAGAAAAGGTTATCAACACTGTCTACTAAGACCATGATTAACCCAAAGTTCTTAAGTCGGAGTTCTTAGCGGAAACTAAGAAACTGTTTCTTAATTTTTAACTAAAAACGCTAAGAACCGGTTCTTAAAGTCCTTATTTAAGAACCAGTTCTTAGCGTTTTTAGTTAAAAGTTAAGAAACAATTTCTTAGTTTTTGCTAAGAACCTCGCCTTAAGAACCTAGGGTTAATCATGCTCTAATGAATCTGGTGCATACAAATCTAAACTATTGAGAGATCCAGTAATTTTTTTGGTCCGCAATCCAACAAGTATTTGTCATTTTTTTTTTTTTAGCAAAAGTATTTGTCATTTTCTTCCCAACCACTATACGGAATTATTTTCACACGATGTGTGGCCGGTTTGAGACCAAAATATGTGCTTGGATGAAATGTGTAGGCCTTATATTAAGGCCCTTAACATATGTATGCCTTCAAGGCCGAATTGCACAAGCCCATTGATGGAAAAACCTTCCCGTTAAATCATCTTAACTTAAAAGGACCTAAAATGTTAGACCATCCGCAATGACGAATCCTTAGGGAGAATCCTTAGGAAAATATTAATTTTATATTTAATGGGTCCAGTGAACAGTTAAGGATTTTAAAGAAAAAATTCTTATATAAGGATTGATCCTTACACTATTCGCGGGCTCCACTGCCCACGTGGCGGTCCGTGAGTGGTCAGGTTTTCTTTTTTAAAGAAAAAATCTGAAATATCCTTATATAATCCAAAATATTTCTTTTTCTTTTTTCCTAAGGATTCCTCCAAGGATCCGCAATTGCAGATGCTCTTATATATTGGTATTTGATGTAACGACCAAGAAGTATCATATGATAATTAATCCAGAATTTATTTTTTTTTGTTTAAATCTCTCTTTTATTTGTAAATGAAAAACATTATGTAACATAAACATAGCTACTTTTGTTATGTTTACTTACTATGAAGTATTTGCAGTTTGATATTCTGTGTGTGTTATATCTAGAAGTCTAGAACTTATAAGTATAAATACAGCCAACTTGTTTATCTTTTATATAACTTATAAATCTCCAATTGAAACTAGGGAAGTGACTACAATCAAGTAGTTAAATGACTACCTTTGCATTATTTTCTATTGGAGTTTGACTCTATTATATGGTGTTGTTAATTTCGATCCACGTTATAGAGTTAGTTATGAATTGGTCGTATCGATCCAACCGATGAAGAAAAATAAAAATCAGCAACTGAAAGTCTAAGACTAATGTTGATATATGTCTATATAAATCTTATCCAAATATCCGAAATTAAGGGAAAATGTTACTTGCCTCGCTATTGATCAAATGTCTCACATCGATACATCATATATTACAGTCAATATACACAAAAGAAAAATATTCATATATAGAAACATAATAGTATTATTACAGTATACTGATATTCGAGTTCCTTCGGGAACATCCAATAAAAAGAATATGCTATTTAAAATGTTTGTTAATGCGAATGGTCGATCATAAAGGAAAGCAGATCTAAAAACTAGGGTATTGGAATATACAAAAGTGAAGTAAGTACGTGGCCTTAGATATGGTCGGTGCAGAAAGTAATAATAATCATAGTGGAACACATCATCCGCTAAAGCGACTCCAAAAGTAGCAATGCACTCTCGTGGCAACTCCACATAAGTAAACCCTAGCTAGCAACTTTTTTCATTGTGTGTGAATGTGTATAAATTTACTTTGCTAATAAGATTTATACAGTATATATTAGCGGTTGGACTTACGAGACTTTTCTTTGAGTCGAAAAGTTTGTCTGATTATTCCAAAGGGTGTGTCGACCATTACGTATAATTATTTTTGGTAAATGACGAAAAATGAAAAATCGATACATTTTAATTTATAATTATAAGAATTAATAATCAGTATATATACCACATATATTATGTCACAGTGTATAAAAGTTTAAAGGTACTATGAAGTCAGAGCTATGAATTTATATTTTTTATTTAACATGGAATTCTGAGGTTTAAACGTAACATCTTCTTATAATGGGATCCAACCATTGCAAGGTAAAAATATCTTTTTGTAGAAAATTCGAACTTGGGATCTATGGTTCTGCAGCCTCTCCTGGTTTCTTTATTTTTTTGTTCATACCTCTTTCCGAAAGACTCTTTGATAATTAACATGAGAGCTACTAATTACGCTACGGCGTGGTCTTGATAGATTATAAATATTGTTTTTTTGCCAAAAAGATTATAAATATTATATATGATATGTGATATGCATCTTGTTTTATACATTATAATATATGTGAAAACGGCTTATGTCTGGACTTAAGTGCATGCAATTTGTATTAAATTTTGATTTCTTTGGTTGAAAAACTGGAAGTCAACAAACAGAACCAAAGTTCTACCAAACACGCTGCAAGGTATATTATAAGAGATGAAATGATGAAAAGAATAACCACACCTAACCATGATCATCATCCCAAAACAAGTAAAAAAAAAAAGAAAAAGCTGTCATCACCCAAAGTATATCTATTTAATAATCCTATAGACAATCGAGCAACTACCCTCCGTATATCCTACGTATGCTTTTTTTTACTAAACTAATCTACGTATTCTCGACAAATGTAATATACGTATTTTTATATCCACGGTTCCATTTCCACTTGCGGTTAATTCAATCAGTTAGATAAAAACATGTTGTTTTGGTATTTCTAGTTTCGAGAGGTTCTGAGGTTGAGTTAAAGCATTAAGTTTTTTGAATTGTCAAAAGCATATTGATTCTTCTTGACAGCCATAAGAATATGTACAAAACTTAATGCATATCAATCTTGTAAGTTTGTGAAATATCATTTTCTTGTTTTGTTTTTTATCAAAGGACTTTGACAAATCATAACCAGAATATCAGCGGGTTACTCTTGACGTATGCTAATTTTTTTTTTTACTGTTTAGTTAATTTGTAGTGTTTAGCCGTCAGCTGCATTGTCTATTTATATAAAAAAACAGCCCCACCCATTAAAGATTTGGCAGTGCCGATTGGCTCAATCGCTAGGAAGGTATCATTAAGAAAATGACAAGATTTTGATTTGTAGTACGTAGTTTTATTAAATAGTTTATTAGATTTCTAGCTACTTCTTAATCGTTCAAGTGGTAACATTATACCCTATCATTTTCCTTTCAATTAAAAAATATCATAGTTGTTCAAAAAAAAATTATCATAGTTGATCATTTTTTAAAATTTGATCTTTACGCAATAGACAATATTGTAGTGTGATACCCTCGATGATTTCTATATAATAATGTCCACCATATAAATAACTATTCGATATCTCCTTCATTGGTAGTATTTTGATGGCAGGCACATGCAAACAATGCATGAAGACCGACCAATCCTATTATGGAAAAACCTCAAGGCATGGATGATTGGCTGGTGTGATGCCACGTCATCAAGATCTACGTGACAGAATTGGTTGGGGTCTCAAACTTTCCCTCCACGTGAGGTCATCAACGAAGAAAGCCACTGATGATACCGACGTGTATGGTCAAGATCTGCCTAAGGTAGATCCCCGTGTTAGACGCGTCAGATTCTCTCAACGGCTATTGTAATACTTATTTCATGATCCGACGGTTGATATTGAAAAGGCGGTGACCGCCCCACAGTGTTTCCCGGGACTTGTGTTGCGCAAGTGCATTTCTAAACTTTGAAGCTATAATAATATATGATAAAAAAAATACTTGGAAAAATTAAATTCCATAAGAAAAATAGACTTTTATTATTATTCGTTTATAAAAGGAAACAGCCGTTCCAGTGCTTAGCAACATCTGTCCTCTTGAGGTTAGGGTTCTTTAGAGAGAGTTCATCTTTTATCAAACGATCCTTCGGATCTTGTAATGGAAGTTTAAACATTAACATGTTTTGAGTACAAACTTTTCGTTTTCTTTCTTGTTATTATAAACACTGAATATTTTTTCAACTTATAGGGCTTTCCGATCGTAATATTTGGTAGATCGTCGCCACTAAAACGCATATACAGAATTATATTTCTCTGCTTTCCCTTGTTTTAATTGTTCAATATTTTCTTTAAACACCCTCTTCTTTTTAACAAAAAATAAAAATACTACCGATCTCGAAATTATATTAAAATAGTTTTCATATTTTAACGATGGAAACAATATCTATTCAACGTTCGTCATCAGGCAAACAAGTTTCGGGTTTGAGACCATTCAAGAACCCTAAAAGAAGGAGTTCTCGTGGTTCACTTTCAAGATCTGGAGGAAGCTTGGCTCTTCCTATGACTCCAACGTCTTCTTGGGGATATCTTCCACCGCCGCCTAGCTACTCCCAGCCTCCTCTTCTCCCTCTTCCACGCGTCAACAGCTCTCGACCACGTGCCAACAGCTATGCTCTCCCTTACGCTCAGGCAAGACCAACGCAACACAAGAAAGTAGGGAACGTTGAAACTGAACCGAGACTGACTCGAACCGGTTCGGTTCCGGTCCGGTCTAACAACAAGCGTGATTTCCCGGAAGGGTTTGATGGTTATCCTGGTCCAGCGATCATGTTATTATCTCCTCCGCCTTGTAGTTTGCCGATGCCTAGGTTTTCGATCAAACCGAAGCTTAGTTGCAACGCAGAAGCTGCCGGCAAAACTGACGTAGCCACCGATAACATCCGTCGTGTTTTACAGCTACGTTAAGGTCGACGATACTACAAATAAATGCCCATGGGCGTGTTGGGTCTGTCTTGGTTTTTAATGTGATAGAACTCTCTCCTTTTGTGTGATTTGCTAAGCCATAACTTTTTTAATAGGCTCTGTTGGCACAAAGTATTAAGCCTTGTTGGAATAATTTTCTTTTATGTTTGTTTCCTTCTATAAGATTATCACCAATACTATGACCTTGTTCTTTTACATGTTGATGCAACTTGCCATTACGACCTAGTACCACTTGGTTACAAGTTATGGCAAATTACTGGTTAGACTATTTACAATAAAGGTATTGAATAAAAGAGTTAACAGTTGAATCACTATAATTAGAATGTTGAAGAATAAAACTTGATGATATGTATTATTAGATGTTGAATAAAAAAGAAAGTGGAGACCACCTAGAACAAATGTTAATTTTAATTTTTTTTTTAACATTTTTCATATCATGTTAGTTATTTAAAATCAATAATCTTATCATAAACAGAATAGTTTTTTTGTACGAAAATATATCATTCTAACTTTCTATAAATAGAGATTAATTTGAACATGAAAAAATAATTATTCATTAGTAAAATAAAATATATAATTTTATTAAACAAAATTATTGAAAGTTGAATGATAAGGTGGAAAAAAAAAGAAGCATTAAAAATAAATTTGACAATATTGAATCTTGAAATCATTGTACAGTGTTACAACTTACAAGTTGTTGCAATTTACCACTACAACCACTGTTACAAGTCACAGTTTATTTGTTTGTCAGTCGACTGATCGCAACTTATTTGGCATCCTTACTTATATCGCTGGAAATTTTATCGATTAAAAATTAGCTTGTTCTCATCGACATGCAACGGAACATTAGTCTAATAAGAAAAAGTTTGAGATGATGACAAAAACTAGTGACATTGACTATTGAGGCCATAACATTAGTGTAAGAATCAATACATAAGGTTTCGACGAAGATAAAACATCTAGTTCGTAGCATAAATGCAAGAAACAAAACTGGTATTCTCAGTGAATCGAAATCTCATACAGGAGAATGTAACAATCTCAACCTTCTGTGAATCTATGTCCACAATTGGGGCAAGTGTAATATGTTGTTTGCCCTTCGTCTGCTGATCTTGTCTGCAAAATAAGAAAACTCAAAGATGAATACATTCTTTGACATGAAAGAGAAAACAAGAACTTGAAAAGCTTGGCTTTACCTGTCTGGTTGTGTATACAAGCTCTGGGTGCTGACATTTCTCGCACGCCTTTTTGATCTGCAAAGCGAATACATCAAAAATCAAAAGTCAGAGACTGAGGAAAAGAAAACGTAATATGTTAGTGATTGTGTGTTTTGTCATATAATAAAACCTTTGGTAGCTCAGTGTCTTCCTGTGTTTTTTCACCAAACAGAGAGATTCCTAGTTCTCTTCTGATATCCTACAAAAAAAAAGCCAAAGATCATCATGAGCTGTATACTCACTTAGCATTAGAATAGTCTCTGTATCACCCTCAATGACAATGAAAAACACCCAAGAAACGAAATTAAACGTTAAACACCACATGATACATTGTTCTTACAAGAATAAGCAGTGTCCCTTTTTCAGGTTTGAAATTAATTACATAGACAAGACAGGGTTGTCTGTGTTCACCGTCTAGTAAGTTAAACCTTAATATCTTTACTACTCCGTCGAACAAAACCAATTTGGATTGATTTACAACACACATAAGAAAACAAGTATGACGAAGAAAAACTAGCCAGACAAGAATTAACATTGCTGAATCAAAACAAAGAAACATACCTCATCAGAAACTGTGTAAGCTATTTGCTTGTCAATGATATCTGAAAACAATGAAGTTTTAAATCACAATCAAATTAACCAAAAACAAAAAGAAGCCAAAAAGGGAATACTTGTTATACCTTTGGCGTTTCGGGTTGTTTTGCAAAGTGGACATTCAGCATACTTGATTGACTTCAAGATCAGCATCGTTCCACACAAATTACAGAACAAGAACCCGCTTTCCTTTGACTTCTCCATTACAAATAACCTTTTCACAGCAAAAAAAAAACACACACAAAACAAATTACATAACTCATCTATACAAATCCATTTCAATTTTCTTACAGAAACATAATCAAACACTAAAATAAAAACCCTGTATAGAGTAAAACTGAGTATAAACAAGTTAATATAAAGTTAAGAACTACCCACAAAACATAAAACCAAACAAGTATCATACTATATGTAAACGAAACCTTACCGAAAAAAAAACAAGTTTTATGAGCAGAGAGATGAAGGAGGTTAGGGTTTTCGAACGGTGATGAGTGAAAAGATGTGCTCACGGTTCACGGCGGCGGCGAGGCGGGTATAAAAGAAGTCGCAGAAAGAAACTTCATGTAAGTAAAGTATTAGTTGGACAATTATAATGGGCCTTTACTAAAAAAGCCCAATATTAAAAACTTATGGGCTTTGAATACAAAAGCCCAATAGAAATCTCATTTTGAAAAAGGAAAAAAAAAAGTGAGGAAGTGGGAGGAGGATCAAAATTAGAAAATTGAAATTAAAAAACGCTCCATTTTTTTCCGCCACAGTGAGAGAACGAAACGATGGAGGAAGAGTTCAGTCCAAAGCCGTGTCCCTCCACCGTAACAGTCCGCCGTAACCCTCCTCGAAAGGCCAGAGCCACTCCATACACAACCACCGCAGCAGCAGCTAAACCACTTCCTTCCTCTAACAACTCTCACGAAGTCCCTTCCTTCCCAATCGACGAGATCCTCTCCATCCAAATCCCTCAACCCAAACCCTCCGTTCCAGAGAGCTTAAAGATCTTCCTCAGAATCAAACCATTGAGAATCTTCACCAACAAGGCAACAACCGTTACAGCGAAGAGTAGACCTAGAAACGTATGGCCGCAAAACCCTTCGAAGAAGGCTAAAGAGAGTAGGCCTAAGAAGAGTGAGGAAGCTTGTATTACACTCAATGACGCTTACTCGGTTACGCTTACTCCTCCTCAAGCGTTGCAAGAGCTTAAACGGAGTAAGACTGAGGTTTTTGAAGGGTTTTCTCATGTTTTTCCTGCTAACTGTTCGCAGGTTTGACCTAAAGTTACTTCCTTTTTTGTTAAGTTGGATTTTTTGTTGATGAGTTTTTTTTGTGTGTGTTTGTAGAATGATGTGTATGATAAGATGGTTGAGCCTTTGTTGGAGGATTTTTTGAGAGGGAAGAGTGGGATGTTGGCTGCGTTGGGACCTAGCGGCTCTGGGAAGACTCATACTGTTTTTGGAACTGTTAAGGATCCTGGTGTTGTTCCGATTACGCTCCGTCGGATTTTTAAGAAGGGTGATGAAGCTTCTTCTTATTCTGTGTCTTTGAGGTACTAAAAGATCAAAAGTTTGTGGAATAATGAGTTTAGACAACAGTTTAGGTTAACATTACATTGCTTTTATCTTCAGGTTGTTTTACTTGTCTATATTTGAGATATGTTCTGAGCGAGGGAAAGGGGAGAAAGCTTATGATTTACTTGGAGATGGGAGCTCTGAGTTGTCTGTGCAGCAATCTACCATCAGGGGTTTGAAAGAGGTTTGTGCTTGGTTTTTAGGTTTCATAATGGATAGATGAGTGTTGTAAATTCTCAGTCTATTGACAAATCATGTGTGGTGAGTAGGTGCCGATCCGGAATTTGGGGGAAGCAGAGTCCTTAATTGGTCAGGCGATGCTGAAACGTGCTACAGCCACAACAAATTCAAATAGTCAATCAAGGTACTTGGCAGCAAAAGTTTTGTTCTTTTTGGACCATTTCTGGACAATGTTTTAACTAAATGTCTTCATGTTGTGAACTAACTTTGGGAATGTTTTCAGTCGGTCACAATGCATTATCAACATAAGAGCAGCATCCGATGGCGTTTCTAACGAAACAAAAATGCAGTCTAGTGATGCTATGCTGACTATAGTGGACTTGGCGGGAGCAGAAAGGGAGAAAAGAACTGGCAATCAGGTTATACTGTTTTCATTATAGACTTTATATATGGAGTATCGACTTTCTTATTAGTTTAATATGCAAAGCCACAAGTATATGTCATACCTGAAAGTACTTGTCTGAAAAGCATAGATTCATAGCTTGACTGTAAGTTGTTGACCTGTACTTGTTCTTAGCATCACAGTTGGAACTGGTTAACATTGAACTGTCTTCATCTGTAGGATTAAACTAACGTGTTCCTTGTATGCTTGTTGGTTTAATTTGTTTTGTAGGGAGAGAGGCTGGTTGAGAGCAATTTCATCAACAATACATCCATGGTTTTCGGTCAATGTTTGCGGGTAAGGGCGTTGATTTTGGGACTCCCTTAAGTTGGCCTTAGTTTATTTTCCTATTTTACGCCAACAATTCAAGTAACCATGACCACGCTGTATGTGTTGGCAGTCGCTGCTGGAGTATCAGAAGAACCGAAAGAAGGGATTGCAGAAACATCATCAAAATTCACTGGTAGCATATACCTTAATCCCCCCTTGACTCATACTATCTGATGAAAATTTGTATGATCTATAAGTTATTTAGTCTTCGTACATTCTGTACTCTAATGCGATTTTGCTTTTATGTAGTTAACAAGGTACTTGCGGGACTATCTAGAAGGAAAAAAGAGGATGGCTTTGGTAAGTCTATTTGTGGGAATTTACTTGAGTTCTTGTACAAGACCTACTTTTCGACCCTGATATATTGTAATAATTCGTCTCCTCTTTTATCTAAATTTACAGATTATAACAGTTAAAGCAGGAGAAGAAGATTATCTTGACACCTCCTATCTTCTAAAACAAGCTTCACCTTACATGAAAATCAAGTAATGTTCTTTCGTTATCATGAACTAAAAGATGAAGTCCACATCTCTCGCAGGTGCTTATGTTTTTCCGTTGGGTGTTTTATTCAGATTTGATAATATTGAGGAAGTGTGCAACAAGAGGCAGCTCAAGACAGTTCCAAGAGTAGAGAAAAACAAGAAAATGAAACTCAGTGCTCCCAAGACTTCCCAAGTAAATTTGGCTTCCTCTACCCATTTTTGTTGTCTTCTGCGGAACTAAAAATTTATTGTACATAAATCATTTTACTGAAAATGTTGCATTTGCCATTGAAGGTTGCAGAGATTGTTGTTGGAGAAAGAAACCAAGTTACTCAGGAAGGTAGGATTTTGAGAACTCTTCCAGATATTGACTGCACGTATTCAGTTTTTTGCTTATTTCCTTTTACGATTGTTCATCAGTGAATTTGGAGGGAAAGAAAGCTGATCAAACTGAGAAGCCATCTCCAAAGCTGGAGGATAACAACGAGAGAGAGCACATCATCATGCGGAATTTTGCTAAAGTCGTTTGGAACGTCCTGAAGCAGTACAACGAGAAGTTAAAAGTAATTTCCTGACATTGCTTCTTTCCTTAATATTGTGACAATATCACAGTTGAATTATGTTTAATGTCTATGCATGTATTTTATTACCGTAGGTTGCAGAAGGTGACATTTGCAGTCTGAAGGAAAGCCTTAAAAACGAACAACTTAAATCACAGGGATTAGAGACAGAGTTGATCAGTCTCAAGTCTTCTTGCCTATTTTCCAAGTCAAACCTGGCAGAACCATGTCTACCTGAGGTAGAAGCACTTGTCCATGCAAAAGAACAGCTCGAGGTTGACACAAGTTTGGCTATTGCATATGTAAGTTTGGACACGATTTTGTTTCTCTTCTAGATACTTTCACTATCTTATGCCTACCCAAATTTTCAGACGAATGTCGATGATGATCTTTGCGAACTTGGCGAGTCTAGAAGAGAAGTAACCGCAGAAGGATGTAATGAGTCTCCTGTACCAAACAAAAATGTAGTACCTGGCTTAGGAAACGGAGAAATCTTCTGTGACGAGCAAAAATGTGCCAAGCAAGATGATCTGTTCAACCTAATCGATTCAAGAAAAGAAGTCACTGCAGAAGGATGCAATAAGTCTCCTGTACCAAACAAAAATGTAGTACCTGGCTTAGAAAACGAGGAAATCTCATGTGAAGAGGAAAAATGTGCCAAGCAAGATGATCCGTGCAACCTAATCGATTCAAGAAAAGAAGTCACTACAGAAGGATTCAATGTATCTCCAGTACCAAACAAAAATGTAGTACCAGGCATAGGAAACGAGGAGATCTCCTGTGACGAGCATGAATGTGGCAAGCAAGGTGATCCAACACCTTCACCAGAACAAGTTGAAGTTAGTCTCATCAACAACCGATTGTCTAACATTCAAACAAAGTCTGCAGTGTCTCGCAGGTTTCCAGATTCAGTGAAACAAGAAAGGTGAATAGTGATTTCTGATTTACACATTGTATCAAGCAACTTTTATAATCCTCTGCGAAGCTGTAGGACACTCTCTTTCTCTCCCTCAGTCTCAATTTTCTTTGGTCTTTTTGCAGACTCAGAAGACTGTTGCCAGCTTCATCCAGATTGCTAGCTGAGGAAATGGATGACTTGGACATCAAAGATGACCAGATTGAGAAACCACAGGTTTGGTCATTCTCCTCCTCCACAAATGAAATGCCATAATGCTCCAAAACTGATATAGCTAAAAGTTGTTCTTTCTCAATTGTAGGTTAAATTAGCCGAGACTCATGATCAAGAGGAATCAGATTCATCTAAGAGTCGTGAAATTGAAATACTTGCCCGTGAAGCAGAAACTAAAAAGCAGAAGAAGGAACAGAAGAAACCAAGAAGGTTATTCTCTTGCTAATATTTCTTTGTCTCTTCTTTTCATGTGTTTACTTTTAAGTAGAAAAACCTTTTTTTGTCAATGTAACAGGAGGCTCCAACCTGCTTCATCTGTGTTGTTAACAAGAGAAATAAACACGTTGGAGATTGAGGATGATGTCGCTGAGCCAAAGGTATACATACTAACCATCAACAAAGAGCCACAAACTTTGACAATGTTTGTTGTTTAACGTTCTGAAATTTTAACTTGCAGGGGACCAGAGGCGGAAAGAAGACAACAATGACACAACCAAGAAGCCAAGGGAGTGTGACACTCCTCCGTCTCCTCACAAACAATCTTCATCTCTGACAAAAGTAAAAACTTTCTGAATTATGTAGCAAATCTACAACATCATGTATTGTAAATGGTCTTAAGCTTTTTGAGACGCAAGATGAAATAGTTAACATAAAAAAAAAACGTCTAGTCTTTTAATTTATTTCTTAAACTACTATTACTGTTTATATTATAGTTTCCATTCACTGCGATTGAAACGATTTTATTCCAAAATAATCCGAATTCGGAGATGATCAAGTCCGTGTCCACAACTACACGATGGTCCTACTCCAACCACATTATCTTCGATTCAATGTGTGCCTATCTGTTGATCTCATCATAATTATAAAAAAGAATCTTGTTTGGTTGACAAAAAGAAAACTACAAGTTGCCGAAACAAAACAAAAACGAGTTACGTAGTGGGAGAGGACTCAAGAGGGACTCTCTCTCTCTCTCTCTCTCTCTCTCTCAGATCTAAGAGTTCACATATATATATATATTAAGTAGTTGACCAGAGAGAAACACAAGACCTGTTTTGTTTTTGTTCAACCTCTTCTATCTCCCAAAGTGAAACAGAGATGGAGGAAGCAGCGGCGCATCCTTATGTTCCCAGAGATCTGAAACTGCCTGGATACGTTCCAATCACCATGTCCATGTCAAACATCCTCACTCTCTACCTCGGTGCTTCTCTCTTTGTTGTCACCTTCGTCTGGTTTCTACTCGGTAAAATCCCAGCTTCCCATTTCTCTGCATTGCTTTCTGATTTGATGATTTGAATTGAGCAGATGGGAGTGTAATCTAGTGATCCTAGCTAGTTTTCAAGCCTTTTCACTTTCGAGAATTGACTGGAATCTAATCACTAATTAGATAATTGCATCTTCTTGTTGTGATGGTGACAGGTAGGAAGAAAGCTCATCTTGATAGATTGTTAATGTGCTGGTGGGCTTTCACTGGTCTCACTCACATGGTTCTTGAAGGCTATTTCGTTTTCTCCCCTGAGTTTTACAAGGACAACACTTCTTGTTACCTTGCTGAAGTTTGTAAGTTAATCTTCTTCTTCCTCTTGTCCAATTAGACAAAGCTATTCTAGCTGTGACCTGCGATCAAATGTTGTTTGTTTTTAACTTTTAAATCTCTAATTTATCGATTTGAAATAAGGACTAGTAGTTGTGATTAGTCTAAAAACTGTAAACACGAACATGGCCTCTGTATTGACTTAATCTATACGTTTGTTCTATAGGGAAAGAATACAGCAAAGGTGACTCGAGATACGCAGGCAGAGACTCTGCAGTTATAGCTGTTGAAGGCATCACTGCTGTTATTGAAGGTCCTGCTTGTCTTCTAGCTGTGTAAGTCTCTCTCTCTACATATTTTCATGTTTGTCAACATTTTCCTCAAACTAATTGACTTTTTTTTTGTTGGATGATAAAAGATATGCTATTGCTAAGAGGAAGTCGTACAGCTACGTGCTTCAGCTTGCTATCTCTCTAGGCCAGCTCTACGGATGTCTTGTCTATTTCATTACTGCTTTCTTGGAAGGAGATAACTTTGCAACGAACTCTTTCTACTATTACTCTTACTACATTTTCGCTAATGGATGGTGGGTTTTGATTCCTTTACTCATTTCTTACCGTTGCTGGAACAAGATTTGCGAAGGTTCCAATGGTGTGGAGATAAAGATGAAGAAGAAAATCCGTTAGGATGCTACTCTTTCCAAGATTCTAGTTTATCATCTCTTTTGTTGGCTTTGATGTCTTCTTGTTTTGCTGCAAAGGTTTTCTTTAGCAGAGTTTCTCTTTTAACATTGTTTTCTGCAATGAGTTGTTTCCTCATTACCTGAGAACAGCATTAGACTTTCGTCATTGGCAATTGAATTTGGTTTCACATTTATTGGCAGTTGAGGACAACTCTCTCTGACTCTTATCAATGTACCACTTTATATTAGAGCAAAGTAATGGCAATGAATGAAATGGTAAATGTAACAGAAACCATGTTCAGTATAATGTATTATCTAAAACATAAACTTATGTTCAGATTACAGAAACTTGGATCTTGAAAAATTACACTATACTTTGCCAATGGAATGTTGTTAAATCAGTAGACTTCAACGTTCCATTGCTCTGCCTTCTTCAACTGCTTCTTATAATCAAACCAGTCAATACCTACACAAAATGATCATCACCATCACAATGTTGTTATTATGCAACAGAGTAGTCAATATTTAGAGTATTAGCTCTTCTTTTTATTACCGTCGTTAGCAGCTAATGAGACCATGATGTCGTCAATTCCTTTCTCCATTCCCTTAAGACCACACATGTACACAAATGTGTTGTCTTTCTTCAGCAACTCCCATAGTTCAGGTGCGTATTGCGCCATCCTGGTTTGGATATACATTTTCTCTCCTTTGTCGTTTGCTTGTTCTCTGCTTATGGCATAATCAACCCTGAAGTTCTCAGGGGCTTTTGCTTTCATCTTGTCAAACTCCTGCAGATATTCAGTCACACAACAACAACAACTATGAGATTTGGTTTCTTTTCAGTCCAAAGGGATTTGAGAAACCAGAAGAAGAGTTAGTGTGTATGTGCCTCTGTGTAGAGCAATGAACTAGTGGTTGGTACACCCAAGAACAGCCAAGCTAAGCCATTAAACTGCATAACAACAATTGCAAAGATGTTAGTTAGGCTTGGACATATTTGGTCAAACTCAAAGACCAGAGTATTCACTTACCTTGTAGTCATCATGTTTCTCAAAGAACATCTTCCACAAGAAAGACCTGAAAGGAGCTATTCCTGTCCCTGTGGCAAGCTATTGTCGTCATCAAGAAAAATAAAAAAGTTCTATTAGTGATTAAAGATGTCTCAAGAATCAGAACTTATAGAGGTTTAAGGTAAAGACCATACCATAATAACAGTGGCGTTTGGATCCTTAGGCATAAGCATTTCTTTTCCTACAGGACCAGTGAGCTTGACATCACTTCCTGGTTTCAAGTCACCTGAAACAAAAATAGGAAATAGGTGAAATATCTTGAAGGAAAACATACAAGTACATTCTTTCCACTGGAACTTACACAAGAAGTTTGAGCAAACTCCTTTAACAACCTCTCCTGCGTCATTAGTATAAACAAGCCTTTTCACACACAAAGACACCTGCAACAAACATGTTCATTCAGCTAACCCCACAAAACAAATCACATTCATTTTAGAATAAGTCGTCAAGAGTCAATAGTGTATTACGGTTTCAGAGTTGCCAAGATCTCCAAGAGCGCTGCTTGCAATTGAGTAAAGCCTGACCTTGTTAGGCTTCCCATTCTTGTCAACACCATCTGCAATCACACCAACAGATTGTCCCTCTCTGTAGGGGATTTCTCCTATCAAAGACACACAAACACAGCTACATCAAGATAGGAATCACACATAGAACTATCTAAACTAAGATCAGAAGCAAATGCAAAACCTTGATGGCTGAAAACCATGTGCCAGGTCTCTCCAGGAGCATCATCAGCTGTGATTTTAGTGTTGAGAAGGACTTTGCCGGTGTAAGGCTCCTTTGGTCTGTACTTGTTAGTAATCACACCTTCCTCGTTCTTCTTTGACTCTTTCTCTACTTTCTTCACCGGTGCAGGAGCATCCGTTGTGACTTCAGCTCTTACTGAAACCACTCTTCTGCTTGTCACTACATTGTTGCCTTTGTAGTAAAAAGCACCCTTCACAACACAACAACAACAAAACCAAAGAGACTAAATCAACATCCCATCAAATACCACATGAAACTCAGGACACTTGAAGAAGAGTGTCTCTAGAATCTAAGCTACAGAACTTTTGCATGGTATTGTTGAATCATAATCATGTGGAGGGAAGCTAAGACAATACCTTACCAAACCTGATCCTTTCAGGAGCAATGGCACTGCTCCTAGCTGGAAGAGAAGAAGACTTTGAAGATGTGAGGGAAACAGCAGCATTCAAAGTAGACGCCATGGCAGAGGAAAATGAAATGAAACTGTAGGAGAAGATTTGAAGGGAGTATAAAAAAGGAATCACAAGGAGAGAGATAAGAGAAGAGGATTACAAAGACATTTGTAGTGTGTGTGTGTTTTGGGTGGATGAGGTTTGAAGAAGAGAGTATCTTTCCTTTGATCAAAATTGTGGTTACGGTTTATTTGAACTAGACAGGTCTTATATATCTCTTGTTTTTTTTCATTAAATATCTTCTCTGTACATATAACACATCTATTTCAAAAACAAAAAAAACATATAACACACATCAACAATGTCATTACTAAGTGATTTTAGTTCATTAACCTTAGTTGATACTTGTAATCAAATAATTATCCGCGTTATATTTTGTATGTATGAGACATGTTCGTACCAATATTTATTGGACCACGAATTATTTGACGGTTAATATGTATGTATGTATGTATGTATGCTGTAAGAGTTTAAAACTGTTGATTAACCGTCAAATAATTCCTTGAATATTGTATGTTGTAAGAGTATACCAACCGCAAAAACCGAACCGGAATAGCATAATGAAGTTCCGGCACGTACAAAACACAAGTATGCCACGCGCGAGGATTGTGTAAGAGTGTGCCGTGATGTTATTACTGAGTAATAGTTGGAAATTACAAGATTTGTTTATCTGTTTCTACGATCGACCATAACCAACCCAAATGAGATCATAAGCAACTTTCTTTGCCTCCACTGTCATGGTGATGTAAGCTAATTAGTTAGCTGCATTGTTATGGAAAAGTAAGCTCGTTAAACAAGAATCATGAGATTCACTATTACCCACAAAAGGCCAAACACTTCAACAGTTAGAGCCATATGGCCTATAATCTCAAACCTGACCACTACACTTCTCTACCTTGTTGAATCGCCTTATTTAGCTTCATTTACGTTCTTGATATCGATTTTACTGCCACCGCAACGATAATTTACTTTTAACGAGTTTGATTTCAATGTTTAATAGTACAACATTTCAGTTCACAATCCTAATGTTGGTTAAATTAAAAAAAAATTTGACTGTTTATGTGTAAAGGTAGCTCTTCAATGGATGTATTTTTACCGTGATACATTCATTCTTTAATACTAAACACATCACTTTGTTTTGATCCATCTCATCGAGAGTCGTTCTGATAATTCTTCTGGAGATATTTTTGTAATTTATTTATTTTGCAGAGACACTTTCTAAAATTAAAACGAAGTATATGATCGCAACCATATTTTTTTTTGTAATCAAATATCAACCAAAACTGATCTCAAACAAACCAGATCTTCATGACGTGACTTAACGGAACCTTCATTATGTGTTGTTTGATCAAACCTTAATGTACACTACTCAAGGATACAACCAAACATGAAACAGAGTTTTCAACTAATTACCACTAATCAGTTAAATTACATAATTGTAATTTGCAATAATCCTAATATTTTTTCAAGCGAGATTTATAATAGTTCAAGTTTTTTTGTCATAAATTAATGAATGAGACATCTTCTTAAGGTTGTTGAACTATATGATCATTAATCTCAACATGATAAGTTTTGATATTCGTCTGGTAATATAAATGTCTTATATGAAATCAACAAAATTTGGTTCAATAACGAAAAGAAGGTTTGGAAATAATGAAGAAAAAAAAAAAAATTCATCAGAGAAAAGCGATCGGTACATCAATCGACACATAGTCTCAGACGACCGTCGTGAGAATTTTAGATCAAATCTCATCATTTGAATATTCACCTTCCTTCACATCCACAGAAAAAACTAATCTAATCAACTATCTTTTGTAACATAAAACAAAATCGAAGCTCTAATCTATGACTAACAAAAAGAGAGCCGAGATAGAACAAGTTTTCAACCGGCGATACTGTTAATGAAGCCTCGATGACTTTTTAAAGGATGTTGAAGCCACTCTAGGGTTTATTATTTAACGCGTATGATACGACATCGCTTTGCTGTAATGGGCTCATTATCTACTTTTGGGCCCTCTTCTGGTTTGACTAGATAAAGTTCTGAAACTGAAAGGCCTTACAGACTTGATATCCAACCTCCGTTCACTTAACGTGGCTCGCAAACAATACATCTCACTCACAGTTCTCGAGTTTAACTCATCACATACTGTTGGACTCCAAACCATGATATGAGACACCGACACAAAGAATGTTTAAAGTAAAAAGAAACTAGACAAACCACAATAAGTGTTCACGGTCAACAAAAACACTCATCTTCAGTATCACTCATGAGTGGAGTCATTAGGTCGTATAAAAACACTCATCCTCTCCGAACAACGCTTCTCCAAATCTCCAACAAGAAAAACGTTGAGACAAAGACTCAAATCAAGATTTTCCAGATCAGGACAGTTATCAAGAATAGCGTTTAGACCAGCGTCTGTCAAACCGTTACTTAGAAGTTGGAGGGTGCGAAGTCCAGGCATTGTTTCAGCGATAGCTAGAGCATCTTCATCATCACACACGCCAGCGATTCCAAAGCAGTGTAACAAAAGTGTCTTCAGCTTAGGACAAGACTGCCCTATTTTTTTCAGAGAGTCTCCCCAGAGTGTGCTGTATGAGACTTGTAGTTCTTCAAGCAAAGGAAGCTTCACAAGTGATTCTGTAAGTCCCCCAATTGTTATCGTGGGGATTAATGCAACTTTGAGACTTCTCAGGTTCCTTGAACTGCAAGTAATCGCATGTAACAGTTAAAAAAGAAGACGAAAAACATATTAACGAGAGAGAGAGAGAATGATATAACCTATCGGCGATGTAGTTGAGGAGAGAATCAGAACCGATATGGCGAATGTTAATCTCAACCAAACCTCCTTGGCTACGATCCACTGCGTGACGGCACATGATCTCGAGGTTGTCTCCAGAGATACCCATGACAATCTTAATGATCTCGATGCTGTACCCCATATCTTCAGAGTTACGCATGTCAATCTTCCGGAACATGGCAGGGTTTTTACAAACACGACGCCATGATGTACACACTTTCTGAGCGTTTTCCAATATGTCAACCGTGTCGAGCCTGCTCAGGATCGATGACGTCAGTCCATCCGGAAGCTCCGCCCAGTTTCTATATTCTCCGTCTTCTTTCATCGCCGGAGGAGCGGCCATTTTGTTTGATGATGATCACAAGTTGTTTCAAGTCTATTAAATAAAGGGAAGGAGTGAAATAGTTTCTCCAAGTTTCAAGACTTTTCTTCGTAGACATAACCATCACTTAATGAACATATGGTCCCAAGTAAGAGGACAGCGGCAAAGAGGAAGAGACCATTTTCTCTGAATAGTCAAACTGCCTCAAGTTCTTTAAATAAGCCAGCAGTTTCAACTTTCCAAAAAGACAATGTATTTATGCCCTATGGCAAAGTATCGAGCATGTTTATTGATATACTAGGAACACCTAATTAATTCTTTAAAGATTTCACATGCGTATCACCTAAAGCATATCATCGTCACTCATCTTAATAATCTCTCTGTTATATGTCTAAGTTTATTAGTTATTACATTTCTGTTGGAATCTTGTATTCTTAGTGAGAACAAATAGAGAAAAATAGCTAATCGCTCAAATGTGAAGAGCTGTTGTTACTGTCTTCCATCTTCAAGAGTTTATGATAAGCTCACTCTGGGAGCAAGTTTCTAGTTTGGTAGATGAAGAACCTTTGCTTAATGTAGGGCAACGTCTAAGTACAAAAGCCAGTTTTTTTGGATTTCAGAAGCTGCATCACTGCGGGTGAAAACAACGTTTGACATTGTAGGACGATTATTAGGATCTTCTTGTACACAGAGTAGTCAAACGTTCAAGAATCCCACTGTTTCACACGTTTCTTGTAGAGCTTCTTGATCCAGTAACTTAAATCTTTGATATATCTATCTCACCGTCACATACTTAACTCTTCTTCGTATACTTACTTTTCTCCTTTGCAAATATACATAAGAAGCAGTGTACGTGACAGAACAACCAGAAGGGCTGCACTTTGGTGTAGAACTCAAATCATAATAAACAGAATGACACCTATATATGTAAAAAAGGCTCACCAAGTCTTTAGCCATTTCGCTAGTTGGAACTTGCTTGTGAAGTGTCTCGTAGAAAATCCTTAAGTGGATCTCTCTGGTATAATCACCAAATCAACAAGGAAAAGCTTTTTCAGGCACAAATCTAAAACCAGAGTAAAAGAAGCAGTAAAAAAATAAAGGACAACTTGATACGTCGACGTTTTATCCTCTAACCCAAAAAAAAGAAAGATTACTACGTTGAACCGGACCAAACCGGACTTTAAGCGGTTCCCTGAAAAAACCGGTAAAATACAACATCTCTACACCTGAGTGAACCAATACTGATAGTAGAGTCTCATTAGCCGGAGTGGTTGGATATGATTTGGGTCAAGGACAAAGCTCACTTACACAGATTGGCTCTGCAAACAAGAAGCATATGATCTATGCAAATATATCAAAAGCCAACAAGAAAAGAAAGAAAAAGGTCTCAGCTACGAACAAAATCAAATCGTTAAAGCTGCTCTTCAAAGCCTCTTAAATCTTTCTTACATTGCACTGCTTATAATCTTTATGTTTCAAGACAAATAATACAGCAAAAGAAATATATAAAAGCTGTTAGATGCAATGCAAGGTTCCTAACAAAATAAACCGAATTATGCTGGGGGTAGTAAGCTAATTACATCAGTGGGATGATCCTAAATACAGAGATTGCATATTTCTCTAACCCTAAATCTAATAGAAGATAAAATCTTATATGGCTCCAGATGATGGAGACTTTAACTTGGGAAGTCTAAATGTTGAAGTGAACAGCTTTGGAGTTTCTGAAACTGTGACTTCTGTCGCCTTGTTCACTCTTTTCCTCTTCGAGCTTCTAATTTCCTGAAGAGATTCAAAAAGTATAAGATAAAGCTTCTATGCTGCTTCAGTAAAAAAAAACAAGATGTAAACACACACACAAAACATACATATAAGTAGGGTACCTTATCATTTGGTGGTGAAGCAGACTTCCCCTTCTTTGTACTCACCTGAGATCCCATATTACCACCATTGCTGCCTTTATCACGTGTTGTGCATCGTGTTAAAACCGGTGTAAAGCTACGAGACTTCTTCAAAGACTCTAGTTCCCTTGACAGTTTCTCAATCTCCTCATCTTTCTTACTAAACTCACCTTCCATTTCAGTAACCTTAGCCTTCAAGCTTGAGATAATCTCATCCTTCTCACAACTAGACAACTGAAGCTTCTCTTGATAAGACACAAGACTCGCTATCTTCTTGTTTGCTTGAACAATCTCCTCATCTTTCCTCTTTAACTTATCAGTAAACCCACTTTCGATACACTTGAACTGACTCCAAGCAAACCCTTTTTCTCCTACAAGATCAGATACTTCACACTTCTTCTCAGAAGCAAGCTTCTCATACTCAAGCTTCAGCTTCCTGATTTTTACTTCTAATGATTCTGCAGCTTCTGAGTCATCGTTTACTTTCTGCATATACACAATTCATATGAGTTTCCAAAACCAAAAAAAAAAAAAAAAGACAAGAGGTTATAAAGTTTGAAACTTTGACTTACACTTGTGTTCAGAGTGAGAAAATCAATCCAAGCCTTGAAGTCTTTTAACTCATCCAACGCTTTTTCTGCAATTCACATGAAAACAAAGAAGAAGAAAAAAGGATGAAACTTTGTTCTCATAAAGGTAAATAAAGGAGCCAACTTTAACTGATTTTTATTTCACTATACCTAATTTCAAATTGCATATAGAACGATCCTTTTCTTTTGCTACATACAAGAGATTGGATTTAGATGTTTCAGCGAACTGTATCATCTCCATCGCTTCAATTTCGCTCTTCATCTGTTAAAAAAAAACCCAAAAAAAAAAATTAAGGCAATTGGGAACCCTAAAAACCCTAACTTTTTCCCCAAAACAAGGAATTGAGAGAAAAGAGAGGTAGAGATCTTACGAGAGAGAGTTGTTCCTCGTAGTTCCGAACATCAAAGATCCAGTTTTCGTGTTTGGTCTTGAGCTTATCTTCGATACTCTTCCTGTCTTCTAGAAGCGATTGGATCTCTTCATGTTTCGTCTGTAGAATTCTGACCAAATTATTGAAGATTTTGTCCCAGCTTTTCCGGTCCGAAGATTCTCGAGAAACCGATTTCACACCCATCCTCGCAGCACACAAAGTTCTAAGGTGCAATCGAAGAAGGAGAGAAAGAGAGAGAGATTTTTGGACCGTTAAGAGTTGCAAGTCCTCTTTAGATTTGGAGTTTACTTTACAGAGATACACGCGCTCTTTAATGGGCCTCCATTTCAAATATGCCCGTTTAAACTTTAAAGCTACGACACCACTCGTACCAAATTTTGAATAAACCGGAGCATGGTATGGTACCATTTGTGAATTCGTGTTTAAAACCAAACCGGTTTATGGAGTAATGTCTTCTTCTTTTTTGTCGTCTGTTCATAACTGCATTTTCCATTTTATTTTGTAGTGGAATTGAAGATACTCTAATACTCCCTCTGTTTCGTTATAAGTGTCACTCTACAGCTGTGCACACAGATTAAGGAAACAGTTAATTTTACATATTTCCTATATAAAAACACAATTACCCATACACCTAATCATATTTTAACCAATAGAAAAACAAATTACACCTAAAATTAATAAATTTTGCATTGAAAATCGAAAACGACACTTATTTTGTAACGCAAAAAATTCTCTACAACGACACTTAATATGAAACGGAGGGAGTAATTTGTTTAGACGGAGTTTAGGCTACAAATCAGTTATAGCTGAAACTTTTAAAAGTTTCATTTTATATGATTCAAATCGGTTTACACTGTTTAAATTAGTGAAAACTAGTCCAAATCGATCTAATCATATATAAAAAATGTTTAATCAAAAAAAAAATTAGTGTAAATCCATAATTTGTGTATTTTGTATATCTAATTTTTTATAATTCATCAAAAAAAAATAAAAATTAGGAAAAAAAATATCTAATATAAATTTAAAATGTATATCAATACTAGTTAAGTCTAGGCCTGTACTAGGCCTACCACTGAGTAATAACATAGATGGAGAGACACGTACCATTGCTAAAACTACAAAACTATCATCAGTCTCACTTCTTACCTAACAAAATCTCTAGCTTGCCCCCCCCCCCCCACGTGTCCTCTCGGCGAAAAGACATGGCGTTATGTATGGTTGCGTTTAAGAAAATATACAGATTCATTCTCAAATGAAAACGAAGATGAAGTTACTTGTGTAACAATCATTAATCACTACACTGATCGGTCTCAAAACGTAAACCAAGAGAGACAGAGAGATCTGGTCATCTTTCGCGAATTTTTGTAGAGAATCTGAAAGATGATGGCGGAGAAGAATCGGATTCAGTTCGCAATGTCGTGGATTAGCCGACAGCCTCCGAAGGTAAAAGCCTATCTCGGTGTGGTTACGGCAATGACGGTGCTCGTTTTCCTAAGGGTGACTGTCCATGACAACGAATACCTTTTCTTAGCTTCCGAGGCTGTCCATGCCCTCGGAATCTCCGTTCTTATCTACAAGCTCACTAAGGAGAGGACTTGCGCTGGTAAATAGAAAACATTGTTTGATCCTTGTGATGATAATGACATTTTGATGATATTCAACAGGGATATCTCTCAAGACGCAGGAACTCACGGCTCTGTTTCTAGCCGTTCGATTGTATTGTAGTTTTGTAATGGAGTTTGATCTTCACACATTGCTCGATTCTGCTGCTTTCTTCACCACTCTTTGGGTCATCTATATGATCCGTCTCAAGCTTAAACCCACTTATATGGAGGATAAAGACAATTTTGTCATCTACTACGTTGTAAGTTTCTAAAACTCTTTTGTGTCTCAATTAGATACAATGCAAAATGCTAGGTTACTTGGAGAATAATCAAGAGGCTTTCTTTGTTTTGAACTCTATGCATGAGATTTTGTTTATTGGTTTTATGAGTATTTATACTAAACGTTTATAATATTTGTTTTGAGAATTTTTTGTTTGTTTGCTTCAGGTAGTCCCATGTGCTGTTGTGTCTTTCCTAATACATCCGTCAACACATCACCACGTCATAAACAGGCTATTTTGGGCATTTTGTGTTTATCTTGAAGCTGTTTCAGTTCTTCCTCAGCTAAGACTCATGCAGAACACTAAGGTACATTATTCCTTTATGCGCTATTATTACATAAAAGAAAAAAAAACAAAGTTATGTCTGAATCTTCTTCAAATGTGTATGTCTTTATTGTCAGATCGTGGAACCATTCACAGCACATTACGTGTTTGCTTTGGGGATCGCTAGGTTCTTGAATTGTGCACACTGGATCCTTCAGGTTCTTTGAGTTACACAATATATGAACTCATTATTGTTATGTTGTCGAACAAGCTTGTGAAAGATGATTTAAATTAATGCGTGTAGGTGTTGGATACGAGAGGGAGAGTACTGACGGCATTAGGGTATGGATTATGGCCTGTAATGGTCCTTGTCTCCGAAATCATCCAAACCTTCATTCTTGCAGATTTCTGCTATTACTATGTTCAGAGGTAAAATTATCTATAATGGGCGATGTATATAGACAATATTGTTGAAAAGTGTTGATTTTCTAAGTATTTAATTAGAACTTTTTCTGCTTTTTTTTTTTTAATTGGGAACAGTTTAATGGGTGGACAGCTCGTCCTTCGTCTCCCATCTGGTGTGGTCTAAGAGGTTATGCAAAATGGATTGCTTTGAGCTTTCAATGGTTTTCATTAGAGATTTTTGATATATGATTTGATACTTTTCTTAGCAAAAATGCATGAATTTGAATTATTTTTCCATAACAATGTTTGATTCGGATTTCGTTGTAGATGGAAAACGCTGTAATGTTCTCTACCATTCATGTGAGATAGTCCGTTTTGGTTGATTGAGTATAGAAAGTGAACCATGCGGAGCCTGTGAATACAGTTTGTTGGCTGAGATAGAGAGGTTACTTGATCTCGTTAACCTATCTGCTAGAGTTAATTTTGCAAATCACAACTTAATGGAGCTCTCTTATTCTCCTATTTATCATCAAACATGTTATAATATTTATTATGAGAAGATACACATAGAATTAAATTCATGAAGCCTTGTGTCACAGACTCACATACACACACTAATTATGCTAAAGGAATATAACCTCAAGTATTATAACAGATTTAACAGTTTACATATATGATGAAACTGTTCAAAACATAAAACTGATGTTGATACACGAGCACAAGAAGAAAAACAACCGAGTTATTTAGAATAATAAAAGAAGAATAAGAAAAAAAAATGACACGATTTGACTACACGTAAAAACAGTTTTGATCATGAACAATCTGGTCTTCACGTTCATGGTGAGACATATTATTATTATTATTATTAATCGATGACTTATTGAAAAAGTCAATGCAATCTGAGATAGCTTCACTATAGTGAGAATGAGAGGAGTAGTATGAATTACTGCATGATATCTTCGGCGTCTCTAGCCTCTCAACGCCACTGCAGGAGTCTGCGGGGTTGCGACGGCGCCTAGTGGCAGAGGAAGAGGAGGATGGAAGGGTGAAGATGATCTTCATGAAAATCTTGCGGAATTTGGAGAAGATCTTCATGGATGACGAGAACCCTATGAAGGTTTTGTTGTTGTAATTATGGTAACGATGATGATTAGATGGCTCGTTTATATGAATGGTGAAGGAGTCTGAGTGTGTCTCAGGAGTTCTTTGAGATGGCTTTTGCATTGTTTTGGTGTATATTATAAAGTTTCGTATAGTCTGTCTGGCATATGATATTGTGAATTTGTGATGCTAGTATATATAGACTTGTTTATGCAAATAATATAAGGGGTTGTTAGGCCTTTTCTTAATTAATCTATATTTTCTTCTCAAGATATATACATATATACATAAGGGGTCCCTACTGGAATTTGAAGGACTAATATAAAACTAAGTGCAAGAAGATTAGTTGAGAGATGTATGATGTTGCATGTGAACAAATCATTTGTATGGGCTTCCTTTGTCTTCGGTAAAGTAAATCCTTTTTATATCAAAACTGATATATAATTAACAAATACATGACATATATATAGTTCTATTTTTAGAAATCAAATATGATGTTTGGTGAAAAGTGAAAACTATGAAACTGAAGCTTAAATCACTTTTTGACTGAATTGTAAAACCTTAAAAGTAGCTTATTTGATCACATGGATTATGTTAATATTCATTTTTCTGAGACCGAGCTTTGGTTGACACTGAAGAAACATTAATCATGAGGTCATTATATATGTGATTAAAGGAAAGATTAAAAGCTGCAGTACTAGCTAGTAAGTAATAATCAGGTGTTGAAATAATTTGTGGTCCTGCAATATCATGTGTACACTTTGGCTTTGACCTAGTTTTCTTTAGTCAGGGAGATTTGGGACCAGACAGAAAAATTAACTTCAAAATAAATATAGAATAAAACCTAAAAATGATCATAGTTCATTGTTCAGAGAACAAAACAAGAGTTTGATTTTAGAATTGAGTTATGTTTTGCAAAGAAGAGCAGAGGCTTTTGGTAGAAATGATTAATGTCAGAGGGGGTTATACTTGTTGGTAAAGTTAACTTAAGACCGTGATGATTATGTCTTCTACTTTCAGATTAAACAACATCCGGATAATCAAACCTAATGCCAGTTATTTTATCATTCCTCTCTATTTATTACGACTAATTTTATCAAAGCTGGAGATTTTAAAAAGACTAATTCGATTGGTGTAATGGTTTATTGAAACCATTTTTGCAATTTAAAATTATTATATTTATCAAGTTTTTAACTCATTTAAATATATTTGGATAGAATTATATTTTCTGGTTGAACTCATTTTGATTGAAGAATACAATAACATAATTCCATAAACTTTTAAATTAAAACAATGTTGTTTATTTTTTTTCTTTGAACACAAGCAGGTGTAAATCTCTATTTAGTTTAATTATTATTTTAAAATGAATCTTTTTTTTGTCGTCAACTTTGTTATTAAACATTAGGATATATTACATGTTGTCTTTCTAACTTACAACATAGCTTAAGTTTTTAATCCTACCCTCTCTGGCTAACTCGTCCGTAACAATATTACAAAGATCTTTTTTGAAAGCAGAAGTTGTATCCATTCCCTCTTGCCAGATTTACAATATGTGAGTTGGACAATGAGTTCCTTTTAGGGTGTTGTGGCAAACCTGATGGGATTGTTTTGCGAGTGTATCATAGAGATAAAGGAATTGCCAGTAAAAGTGACTCTGTGATATCCTAGCTTCCTCATTTGAATTATCGTCATTTTCAATGTTTCAGCTTCTGCTTCTAATGGGGAATTGACCGGTTTTAAAATAAATCTTAACACGGTAACTCCATTTAAACTCATTCATTTAAATAAATTATATTGAAACATTATTTAAAGAAATATTTATTTAGATAAAAAATATTAATTAAAATGTGTGGAAAGTCCAGCTTAACATCTCATGTTTTCAGAAACTAGAAGCCCGATTACAAGAAGGAACTAACTGGTTGTGAATTAGAGAGACCTGTGGTTTTGATGTAGCGGAAACTTCTAGGGATAGAACTAGTGATCCGTTGATTCTGAGAATACCCGGAAAACTATTATAATACAAGGATCTTATTTAGTCTAAGAATACCTAAGATCAATGTCTTCTTAAATTCGTTGAGATCACCTATGATCTACCGAAAACAAGGAATAAAGAGAAATCTCTTAACTTTTATTAATCATCAAAANTTGAGATCACCTATGATCTACCGAAAACAAGGAATAAAGAGAAATCTCTTAACTTTTATTAATCATCAAAAACTGTCTACAACTCTTAAGCCTAAACGGCTATATATAACAAAATCATAAAACCCTAAAACATTAATTATAATTATCTAAATAAATAATAAGATATTAAGAATATTTCCTAAATATTCTCTCTACATCATTCTCTCCGGGTTGGAGAAGATTCGCCCTCGAATCTTAACCGTGGTCTTCAATCCCAAAACCTTCAAGACTTGAAATCTTCACATGCAAGTCACCAAAAAGACACGTAACCTCTTGAATCTTTGCTTTGTTGCCATACACCATCACGTGATGTGATTGTATTAGAGCACAATATGCCATACGTATCACAAGCACACTACCTTTTATGGGATTGGTTGAGTTGGATTGCTGGACGTCATGATGCACGGGGATGTCTTGCGATACTTTATATATGATGAAGTGTTCGTAATCATCATCATAAGTATCGTAAACTGGATCTCCAGTAATCTCTATATAAACGGTTTCTTCACTCTCCACAAACAAATTCTCCATGATTCCAGAATCGAGTTTTGATTAAGAAACCAAAACGTCAGCTCTGATACCAACTGATGTAGCGGAAACTTCTAGGGATAGAACTAGTGATCCGTTGATTCTGAGAATACCCGGAAAACTATTATAATACAAGGATCTTATTTAGTCTAAGAATACCTAAGATCAATGTCTTCTTAAATTCGTTGAGATCACCTATGATCTACCGAAAACAAGGAATAAAGAGAAATCTCTTAACTTTTATTAATCATCAAAANTTGAGATCACCTATGATCTACCGAAAACAAGGAATAAAGAGAAATCTCTTAACTTTTATTAATCATCAAAAACTGTCTACAACTCTTAAGCCTAAACGGCTATATATAACAAAATCATAAAACCCTAAAACATTAATTATAATTATCTAAATAAATAATAAGATATTAAGAATATTTCCTAAATATTCTCTCTACATCAGGTTTGTTCAAACATAGCTAATGACAGCCCAATGAATTTTCTAGTAAGCTAAAAAGGCTACAAAATACTTTTGGTTAGACTATTTAAGTCCATTAGCAAGTGTATCTCTATAATGTTATTTGATAAGTCATTTTCTTAGGTGTCGCGCTCACGTTAACTCTCACGCTGGTTGATTACTATGATACCCCTAATTAATTAAAAATACAATTAAATATTCTTTCCTTTTTAAAAATTTCCAAATAATAATAGAAAATAAAAAGTGAACATTTATAAAATTTACAAAACTATTTAAAAACGAAAATATAAGTATATAAAATATGGTTTAATAAAAAAAAAGAAAGTTCATAAAATAGTAATATTTAATTTAAATATATTTTCAATAACACAAAATATATATAATTAAAGTAATATAATATTATAATATAAATTTAATATATTTAAAATATAAAATATTATATTTGAATTCAGAGAAATAGATAGAATCCAATATATCTAAATGATAACTAAATCAACCGTAAAAACAATAAAATAGACTAAATATAACATATCTAAAATTATATATATATATATATATAATTAAAGTAATATAATATTATAATATAAATTAGACATACAAACTATAAATTAATTTAAAATTAAAGTAAATATCAATCAGTTATTATTGTATATTTATTTTATAAATATACATGCCCGTGCATGAGCACGGGAAAATCACCTAGTATCATATATCAAACAAAAATCTTATAAATTAAAAGAACCTAAAGTCCTAAACGGCTAACCTATATATTTTTAACAAAAAGAAACATATATAGATGCTTATATATGACCAAGTTTTCGTCTTGGTAAACATATATACAACTACGCCGTTTTGGACACACCGTTGGTGTTCACCGGAGTCGAGAGTTCGTTCTCTAATTGTCTTTCTAATGACCGATTCATCCTCTTCTTGTATGTTTCTGATTGTAGGTTTTAGATTTTCTTATATGTAACCTGGAGTCATTGTTTTTCGATGTATCACCGGCATTGCTCATTTTTTCGATGTCATTTATGTTGATTTATGAATATATTATTAAGAAATCTTGAGTTAACAAACATGCAAATCAAAATAAAGGTACATATATTGGAGGATAATTTTCTTAACGGCCATTTATATACTTATCATCAGTCCAATCAAGAAAAATAATTACGTAACACCTGATTATAAACCATCACAGATGATACTTCATATATTATTTGTGAGAAAAATAGCTGGGGTCCTGGGGAGGTATGTATAATTATTTGTTGATGACAGATAAGATAGCTAGCAAGTGGATAGTATCCCATTCAAACACACACCATACACCATATAATATTTTCAATAGTCTATTTCTTCTTTGAAATTAATACTTTTAAAATTGTCATTTATATAATTAACGCACATTCTTTTTCTTATTTATTTTTACATGTTTTGCAGAGACCTGTATACCTGAATCAAATATATCATTAGTTTACTTTGAGATAATATTATGTTCGGATGGAATTGTTTCTTGGTAATTTTGTAGGGTTTTCTAAAATTCATCGCAGAAGTTGTAAGCAAATTTTTATATTCAATATCTCATTACAGTAACGATGATGATGGTCATAATCTTGCTAGCTTATTTATATACACAGTTAACCTAACAAGAGCAATGATCAAAAGCATTACAATTACAGACCAACATTTTTTTGTCAATAGGTAACAAAATATCATCTGTTAGTGGAGGCGGAAGAGATACCGAGAACTCCAGCCCACACTTGCTTCCTCACCTTTGCTCTCTGCGGCTGACTAGCAAACGAGCTACCGCTGCCGCCGGTATTGCCGCCGCCACCGCCGTTGTCTCCACCGACAGTTGTTGTTGAAGATTGGCCGGTTGGGTCACTCATGTTTTTGTTCTTGTTTTCTTCTTGGACTCGTTGGTACTAAGAGTGCTCATACATAAAAATGAACTGAAAATGGATAATTATAGCCGGAATTGAGAGGGACACAAAAAGCATCTTTTCTTTCTACCTCTTCGCTCGTTTTCAATAGTGCTTTTACTTTGTAAAATAACAGTGCACTGGCATGTGTTAACTGTATCAACCAATGAAAAACAATCACATCTCACTTTCGGATCACTTTAATATCAATAAATGACAATACTATAATAGATTTGGTTGATCTTATCTTCGAGAGATGGAATCTAACGGTGAAGAAAGGAAAGCCAATGGTAATACGATTTTTGCAAACATCATTATTTATTTATTATGCTGCCGCCACACAACCTACCACTCAGCTCTATTATTGATGCCTCACTCCTCAGCATGATGACGCATGGAACATGACGTCAATTCAACAAATTAACTGCTCATGATAATTGAGCATGTTATTGTAGATATCGATAGCAGTTTGTGTTCTTACTGATGAAAACCATGGTAACATTTTATCATAAGAGATATATATGTTGATCTTCTCTTAACCAAAAGAAAATAAATAATATTAACATGTGTGCAGGTAGAGAAAATACATCTTAATAGTTTAGAAATAGGTTTTTAATAATAAAACCCCTCAACTATAGATATATCGTAGAAAGAACCTTCAACGAAAAATTTTAGGCCTGCGATTTCGGTTTTCCGAAACCGAACCGAACTGAATTTTCGGTTTTCGGTTAACCGGAATTTTTAAATCTGATTCCGAACAAAACCGAAATTGAATTCGGTTCGGATCGGTTCGGAAATCGGTTTTAATCGGTTTTCAATTTATTTCCGAAAATAGCCGAATTATCAAATAATTTACCAAAAACCCAATTTTTTTTTATTTTTTTCGGGTATTTTCGGTTATTCTCGAGTATTTTCGGTTTATTTCGGTTATGACCTAAAAATTACAAAAACATCAGAAAGACAGACATGAATCAGCCCAATGAAAACATATAATTGTTCATACTTTTCCTACCATCATAAATTCATAAGAAAAGATAAAAGATTTTGAATCTATGATTCTTTGCAACTAGTAAACATCCAATGAAGCATAGATTCCCATAGTTTCAAAAAAAAAATATTCAGAATGTCCAAAATACATAATGAGAGACCAAGATAAATCATAATGGTGGACAAAACAAAACAGAAACATGATGCCATCAACTCCCTCAGTCTCGCACTTGAACTTGGAACTTTGCAGTAAAAAAATCAGTTAACAGACATAATAAAAATACGCACAAGACATGCCAGTTATAAGATAAATAATATTACCTCTAAAGCTCTAATCTTTCCACCAAGACATGCCGTCTCCAACTAGCTCCTGTCTTCACAACCTACGATGAAGAAATTCAAGTTAGAGAACAAAGAGAGTATCAACACTAACCCAAGATACTTAATGGCTACCAAATCGATTTATAGTTTTATACTGAAACATGAATATCAAATCCATCCCAGATCCTAGACTGAAAATAGATAAACAAATCCTGAGAGACGCTATCACACCAAACTCTTCCTTTGATCCAAATCTTAAATCCCTAATCGATTTTAACTGAAACCCTAATCTCAAATCAATCTCAAACTCTAAAAAACACTTATGAAACACTGTCACCATAATCGACCTTTCCTTTGACCCTAATCTAAATACCTAGCAGACTTTGACTGAAACCCCTAGATCCCAAAAGGATCTCAAGCCCAAACCCCATATTGAAAACGACACAAACATAGGAATGAGAAGAACTTACCTTGTGGTTGGAAAGGTGTGAGACAGATGTAGATGATGTTAGACATTTAGACGAAGAAGACTAGAAGAGGTTCGGATTTGAGAGAGAAAGAGAGATTGATAAGGATTAGGTTTAGGTCTGACGGCACTTAGCCACTTACGTTTAATAGATGTGTATATATAGCTAGGTTTAACTTCGGTTAACCGATCGGAATCCATGAACCGAACCGAACCGAGGTACTAACCGAACTCATTTGAAACATCCTCCGATCGGTTTGTTTCTCATAACCGAACAATAAACGAACGGCTCAATAGTCGGTTCGGTTCGGTTCGGACCATTCGGTTCGGTTTAGAATCCCAGGCCTAAAAAAATTAATGAAATAAACCCTTAACTTTAGTTCCGTTAATGTATGTCACCCTCCGTCACAGAATTTTAGACGGAGGGTGACATACATTAACAGAACTAAAGTTGAAGGTTTATTTCATTAAATCTTTAGTTGATGAATTTTTACATTTCATCTTTAGTTAAGAGGTTTTATTACTAAATACGATTAAACATTTTTAAATCTTTAATATCATTTATATACTCCCTCTGTTTCAAATTATATGTCATTCTAGAGTAAAATTTTTGTTTCAAAATAAGTGTCGTTTTATAATTTCAATGCAAAATTTATTGATTTTAAATGTTATTCTATTTTTTCATTGGTTGAAAAGTGGTTAGGTGTATAGGTAATTGTGTTTTTATTTTGAAAATATGTAAAATTAATTATTTTCTTAATATGTGTGCAAAACTCTAGAATGACAATTAAATTGAATCGGAGGGAGTATTATTTAAGAATATTACAATTGATTTCATGAATATTTAAAATAATTTATAATTTTTATATATTACTTTATCAATTTTTTTTTACCTATTTATAAAGCTTAGTAACTATTTTAATATTTTTATAAACTATTAATAAGGTTTAACAAAGATTTTATAAGTTTTTGTCTGCTATTTCTTAGGATGGAATAATACATGATTCTTTTTATATTACACAATAAAGCGATAAAACTTTATAAAGGAGGAAACACATAAACTTTTCTTATATTAATACTGTCAAATATCAAATAATTAAGATTTCTAAGTTATATAAAGTTGTAGGTAGTGTTGAGGATATTTAACTAGTTTAGAAATTCAACACTGTTACTTAAAATATGGCAGTGGTTTTTTTCTTCTCTTTACACAATTTCAATTTAATTCGTATTTTTTTCTATTTCAAAAGAAATAAAGTAAGATTACTTTTCTTCTTTTTTTATTTTTGAATCAATATGATATACTCCTACCTTATTAATCAAAGCATTTCTTGCTTTATTTATTTACTTCATGTTTTTGTAGTATGACGAACAATCACATATTTAATCTTATAAAATCATCATTAAACTTTAATAATAATTTATAAAAGTATTAAATTATAAAACTTTATAAATATGTTATAAAATTGATAAAGTAATATATAAAAATATAAATTATTTTAAATATTTATAAATCAGTTGTAACATTCTTAAATAATGAATAAGTGATAATAAAGATTTTAAAGTATTTAATCACATTTAGTAATAAAACCCCTCAACTAAAGAAGAATCTTAAAAAAAAACCCTCAACTTTAGTTCCGTTAATGTCTGTCACCCTCCGTCACAAAATTTTAGACGGAGGGTGACACACATTAACATAACTAAAGTTGAGGGTCTATTTCATTAAATCTTTAGTTGAGGAATTTTTTTACATTTGATCTTTAGTTGAGGAGTTTTATTACTAAATACGATTAAACATTTTAAAATCTTTATTATCATTTATATTTTAATTAAGAATATTACAATTGATTTATGAATACTTAAAATAATTAATAATTTTTTTATATATTACTATCAATTTTTTACCTATTTATAAAGCTTAGTAAATATTTAATATTTTTATAAACTATTAATAAGGCTTCACAATGATTTTATAAGTTTTGGTGTGCTATTTCTTAGGATAGAATAATACATAATTTTTTTATATTACAAAATAAAGCGATAAAGCTTTATAAAAGAGGAAACACATAAAAAAAATTTTATATTAATCCTGTCAAATATCAAATAATTAAGATTTCTATGTTATATAAAGTTGTAGGTAGTGTTGAGGATATTTACCTAGTTTAGAAATTTAACACTATTACTTAAAATATGGCAGTGGTTTTTTCTCCTCTTTATATAATTTCAATTGAATTCGTACTTTTTTCTATTTTAGAAAAAATAAAGTAAGATTATATTTCTTCTTTTTTTATTTTTGAACCAATATGTTATACTCCTACCATATTAATCAAAGCATTTCTTGCTTTATTTATTTACTTCATGTTTTTGTAATATGACAAACAATCACATATTTAATCTTATAAAATCATCATTAAACTTTAACAATAATTTATAAAAGTATTAAATTAGAAAACTTTATAAATATGTTATAAAATTGATAAAGTAATATATAAAAAATATAAATTATTTTAAATATTTATAAATCAGTTGAGACATTATAATAAATGATAAATTTCAAGGCAACAATGTGTAACTGATCCGTAGTAGCACACAGGTTAATTTCAAGTGATGAACTGAAATCCGAGTTCGAAGCCCGCCGGCTGAGGAATAATTTTTTCTTTATAAAGCTGCTGCTATTATTGTCATTATATAAATTTCAATGCAACATTGTGCAACAGATCCGCAGTAGCACACAGGTTAATTTCAAATGATGAAATGAAATCCGGGTTCGAAGCCCGGCTGCGGAATAATTTTTTCTTTATAAAGCTGCTGCTATTATAGACATTATATAAATTCAATGCAACATTGTGCAACAGATCCGCAGTAGCACATAGGTTAATTTCAAGTGATGAACTGAAATTCGAGTTCGAAGCCCGCCGGCTGAGGAATAATTTTTTCTTTATAAAGCTGCTGCTATTATTGTCATTATATAAATTTCAATGCAACATTGTGCAACAGATCCGCAGTAGCACACAGGTTAATTTCAAATGATGATGAAATCCGGGTTCGACGCCCGGCTGCGGAAAATTTTTTTTTTATAAAAGCTGCTGCTATTATTGTCATTATATAAATTTCAAGGCAAAAATGTGCAACAGATCCGCTGTAGCGCACAGGTTAAATTCAACCCCGGCAGCGGAATATCTTTTTTTTTTTGTATTTTTAACCTGATTTGGTAAAGAAGAAAGAAACAATTAAATAGCAGAATTGTGTGTTTCCTTTTCTAAGTACTCCTTTAGCGTGCTCCCATTGAACGAGCTTTTCTCAGGATTCCACGAGCGACCCTTAGTGTTTCTGCCATTATTGTCTCTTTCGAAGATGACGCTCGCTAAATCTAAGACGGTGGTGATGCTGCAACAATCTCTGACGCTGGTGATACCTCTGTTATTGATGAAGGTTGTGCTAGATCAGTGTTTGCTTTAGTGGCGGTTGAAGGTGCTGCTACATCCTAAATCCAACTTACGATCCAAGCTTTTCTTGTGACTGATTTGATGGAATTTTTATACTTTTTTTACCAACTTTATTGATGCTTCATTAATAAGATTAGATTACAGTCTTTTTCTAAAAGATGATAAAATATCAGACATCATCACAACAACTAAAGTTATAATCAAAGTAATGATCAGTCTAAGTACTAATGTGAAGGGTTTATCACAACAACTAGAGTTATAATCAAAAGTGATGATACTTTTACCAACCGATCGATATAGATTTGCACTGCATCTTGATAGCTTGAAATCAATGTTCCACGCAATCAAAATAATACAATCTAGTAGCTGTTTTTTTCTCAAATGCCATGGTCGACTGACTATAGTTTAAACTGTTCAAAATAGGAGTATTTGTTGCCCATAACAATTAGATATAAAAATCAAAGCCTTTGGAGTTGACTACTGATAATGAATTTCACAGGTAAAATTGTATTAAAGGTTTCACCCAAAAATGATAAAATATCAAAAATCAACGGAACCTCCAATTGAGACATTGTACTGACCACATTGCTTCCATTCCAAGAAAGGTTACTTCCGTAATAACAACAAAGTTTCTGTAATAAATAAAAGAAACGGATCATCGTCCCGCGTAATTACAGGTTTGTTCAGTGTCGCTCTCTCTCTCTCTCAAATTCACAAAAAAATAAAATACTATTTTTAGAGAAAATCCGTTAGTGGAATCCGTAGATCTAGCAATACCCCTAAATGCATGTCCATAGACATTCGGATCGATCCAAAGGAGGAGAAAAAATGGTGGCGAAATCAGGATCGAGATGTTGTTGTTGCTGTTGGTTCATCGGGATCATCGTGGTGGTCGCTGTAGTGCTCGCCATCGTTTTCACCGTCAAGCATAGATCAAACCATTCTGATGATATCGCCCCTGGCTCCACTGATAAGAAGTACGCTGATGCTCTCAAGATCGCCATGCAGTTCTTTGATATCCAGAAATGTATATACCATCTTCCCTCCATTTTTTAATTATTTTTTCTCAATTTCTTTAGTTTTTTTTCTTTTTAATTTTGTTCGCGAAATTAGGTTTGAAACACCAAATGAAGGTTATATGATTAACTACTAAATATTTTGGAGGCCAAGACGAATGCTTCACCTCGATATCTCAGGACCGGTCCTGTGTACTAGTTATAGATTTTGAATTTTGGAGCTTCTTGTGACGCAAGTTACATGTCAAAAGTGATTAATTGTTTTTTTTTCTTTAGGCTAGAGTTTAGTTTTATTCATGTTTCTTGGCTTTGTTTTGATGTAGCTGGTAAGCTGGAGAACAACAAAATACCTTGGAGAGGAGATTCAGGTCTTAAAGATGGAAGTGAAGCGAGTCTTGACCTCTCCAAAGGTTTATACGATGCTGGAGATCACATGAAGTTTGGTTTCCCTATGGCTTTCACTGCCACTCTTCTCTCCTGGTCCATTCTCGAGTACGGCGACCACATGAACCCCCTAGACCAACTTGATCCTGCTAAAGACTCTCTCAGGTGGACCACTGATTTCCTCATCAATGCTCATCCTTCTCCAAACGTCCTCTATATCCAGGTATGGATCTTTCTTAAGTTTTGAAGTTTTGAAACATTGGAGTGCTGATTATTCAATGTATTGTGAAGGTGGGAGATCCGGAGACGGATCACAAGTGTTGGGATAGGCCAGAAACAATGTCAAGGAATAGAACTCTCACCAAGATTGATGAAGATACTCCAGGGACTGAGGTTGCTGCAGAGACAGCAGCAGCCATGGCTGCAGCATCTCTAGTCTTTAAAGAAACAGATCCCAAATATTCAAGCACGCTTCTCAAACACGCCAAGCAGTTGTTCGATTTTGCGGATAACAATAGAGGATCTTACAGTGTCAACATACCTGAGGTTCAGAGTTACTACAACTCCACGGGGTATGGAGATGAGCTTCTTTGGGCAGCTTCTTGGTTGTACCATGCGACAGAGGACAAAGCATACCTTGACTTTGTGTCTAAAAATGGAGATGAGTTTGGAAATTTTGGAAGTCCCACATGGTTTAGTTGGGACAATAAGCTTCCAGGAACACATGTATTAGAGATTATGCACTTTCTTACAAATCATTATGTTCTTATAAAAACATTTAGTTACTTATATACCGTTGCAGGTTCTATTATCAAGATTAACCTTCTTCAAGAAAGGACTATCTGGGAACAACGGACTTCAAGGTTATAAAGAAACAGCAGAAGCTGTCATGTGTGGGCTCATACCAGACTCCCCAACAGCTACTTCTAGTAGAACTGATGGTAGAATATCTCTTGCATTTGACATTATATAATACGTTTATATAATTTCACAAAATTATCTGAATATTTGTTGAATTTTTGTTAATAGGTGGTCTTATATGGGTTGCTGAATGGAATGCACTACAACATCCTGTGTCCTCAGCATTTTTAGCCACACTCTACAGTGACTACATGCTCACATCAGGTGTTGATAAACTATCCTGTGGTGACACATCCTTCAAACCTTCAGAGCTCAGAAAATTCGCCAGATCTCAGGTTCTTTAATTAGTGTTTCATTTGGCTAAACTCATGACCTCTTGCATGTATACTATATGGTTTAAATATTTACACTTTGCAGGCTGATTACATGCTAGGGGAGAATCCAGAGAAAATGAGCTATTTGGTGGGTTATGGTGAGAGATATCCAGAGTTTGTGCATCATAGAGGAGCTTCTATACCAGGTGATGCAAACACAGGGTGCAAAGATGGATTCAAGTGGCTTAATTCAGACGAATCAAACCCTAACGTGGCTTATGGTGCACTTGTTGGTGGACCGTTTTTGAATGAGACGTTTATTGATGCAAGGAACAATTCAATGCAAAATGAGCCGAGTACTTATAACAGTGCTCTTGTGGTTGGTCTTTTGTCTAGTTTGGTTACTAGGTCTACATCGGTAGAATCTTTTCTATGAGATCTTTATTTGAAGTAACTTTTAAATTAGAATCACACGTAACAGACCTTATTTGTTTCAATGTACGGATGTATGTATATGTATGAACATGCTTTAATAATGTATAGTATTGTAAATGTCGATGTAACCGAAACAAAATAGTTCTTGTTCACTGTCTCCATCATCTTCTTCTGAACGAGCATGTTCAACCATATGGGAAGCAAAAAAGATCTCCGTTGCCGGGACTGGAACCCGGGTCTCTCGAGTGAGAGCCGAGTATCCTGACCAGCTAGACTACAACGGATTAGTGAACATCAAGAGCGTTTACCATTTATCACTCATATTGATGAGTTTGACATCAAAGAGAATGAAAACCACACATTTTGTTCATATCAATCGATGAAACATCAAAACAACAAGAGGTTGTTTTAGTCTAAAGAATCAAATCATTGAATCATCTTATTTTATTACTCAATGACGCAGCCCATAGTGTGCAAATTAAAAAAAAAAATCAACCAAATTCAAATGATTATTAGCTTGTTTCTTCATGCTCACAATGCCACAAATCAAAAACATTACAAGGATTTAGCTCACATAAGAAAGAGACTTCCAGGTTTCACTCGGCTCTAGACTGACCAGCACGAGAAGAGAGGATGATACCAACAATAAGACCATACAACGCAAGCGCTTCAGCAAAGATGAGAATCAGAATCATTCCCACAAACAGCTTTGGCTGTTGTGCATTCGCTCTGCACAACACAAACAAACAGACATTAGATCACAAAGTTAAACATCTCTCTAAGTCGAATAAAAAAGCAACCTTTTTAGCTCTAAACATCTCAAACACCAATCTCTAACACGAAAGATTCAATCTTTGGAACAAATCGAATAGAGTTTGATCTCAATTACCTAACACCAGCATCACCGACGATGCCAATAGCCATACCAGCGGAGAGACCAGCGAGACCACAAGCGAGACCAGAAGAGAGATGAGCATAACCATCAAAGAGATAGTAAGACTTAGCCTTTGGGTTAATTCCAGTACTAATGATAACAGCAATGATGAGACCATAAATACCCAACACACCAGCCATAACCACAGGAACAATCGATTTCATTACAAGCTCTGGTCTCATCACACCCATTGAAGCCACACCAACCCCACTCTTCGCTGTCCCGTACGCTGCTCCCATACCTTACCCAAAAAAAAAAACATGAGATTAAAAACAAAAAAAAAAACAAAACCGAGAGATCTGTGGTGAGAGAAGGGGTTTGGTTGTTTACAGGAGAAAACGAGAGCGGCGGCAGCGCCGAGGAATCCGAAGAAAGGAGCAGTTTCGTCGCCGCTGAAACCTGAAGCCATCGCTCGTCTCTTCCGATGAGATCTGATCGCGAAGAGGCAATAAAAAAACAGTTTGCGCGAGAGTTGGAGAGAGAGAGAAGGAAACCGACCAAACTAAAACTTATGTCAAAACAATGATTTTGATTGTGGTTTAGTAACTACCCGGCGGTTTGTCCGCGTGTAAAAACTAAACCGTTCTTTAATTAGCTAACCTGCCACCTAAACCGAACCATGCCAATTTGTTATTGGGGTAATTTCAATTTTACCACTATTTTGTTTTTGAGAAAAAAGTATAATTTTACCACAAATTTGATATAAATTTTAAGAAATTTTAGATGAGATTCTTCACGAAATTTTACCACAAATTTGATATTCTAGTGGGGAAAATCCTCCATTGGAAATGTTCTAAGGGATTAAAGCTAGTTTATTTAGTTCAAAGTATGATATCATCTGGACATTAATCTTATCTTTTCAATTTAACATACATGAAGTCATCATTTATTAAAATGTGTGACTAATCACAATTTTAATTTGGCAAAAAAAGTTAAACAATTTATTACGATGTGTGTTAAAGTTAAAATTGCTTGTCCTGTCGTGCTAACCATTACTCCCTCAACGCAACGGTGGATGATTCATGACATGTCCTCTGATAGTCTTTGCCATGTTTTAAATTAGATTAACATTCAAAACTATTATTTTGCATAGGTGTAAGGTGCAATCATTATAAGACAGCGAAGGTTTAGATGTTCTGGTATGGAAGTTGAATTAATAAAATGAGCAGCTTCGAAAACTAAATCTTTTTTTTAATTGCTTCTTGATGCATAATCTAAATAATTACTGATTAAAATGTATAAAAACAAGAATGATTACATATGAATAATGTGATAACGCAAAAATATACATTCGATCAACGTACAAAAATTCAGAGTCAACTAACTGCGTTCATGAATGGAATGTCACAGGTCAATCATTAGATTTGGTGATACGGAAATATACATACTTATTCATAAAGGAGAACATATAATATTATGTTTTTCTCAAAGAAAAACATATAATATTATGTACATAGTCAAGAGTACACATATATATATATTGATATTGTACGTATTACTATCAAATAAATGGGCAAAATTTATATACTAAAATTTCACTGAATATACTATCAAACATAACTACCTGTCTTAAGATATAGAATAAAAAGGTATGTTCACGGATAAGTGGCGAAGTGGTTTTTTTACTGGGCGTCCTTGTACTCGAGACTTTGATTTTTGTCACAATATTTCCTTGGTTCTGACATTGCATAGTAGGAAATTCAAGTATAAATGTTTACATGTAGTTAACTTCGCTCAACTTTGCACCGCTGAAGCAAATACTATGTATGTATGCATGAATGTTCTTTCTTTTGAACTGATGTATGCATGAATGTTCTGCGTTTGTTTATATTAGTTATTAAAAAGAAAACTTGGGACGACCAAAATAATTAACGTGCAACGAACCAGGATAAATAGCCCCTGGGAGTACTAAAACGTAACGGGCTTTGACTTTATAATCTATAGTTTGCCTGTTTGATGTTAACACAACATTGCCATAATTAAGTCGTCCTTGCAGCCTACCGATCACAATAATGTCACAAATAATCGTAATTTACATGTTAAGGCAATCAAGGATAATGTAAAATCAAATGATTTAAAATATCAATTTGATTACTTATCATATATAAATTAAAAATATTTGAGACGAATCAAATGATCGGAGAATTAGAACGGTATTTGACATCTAAGCATAAAAATGAACCATCTTAATCATTTAGACATGTGTATAAATAAACATCGAAGATTTTATTATAATTTTTGAGTGGATCATGAAGTTGTCATAATATACATATGTAAACGCAATTAACGTTACAACTTACAAACCGTTGGAACAAGTAGTTTAATTTGATGTGCATGAATCTTTTGCTAAAAATTGACATGCGGTTTGTTAAGCATGTTTTATGTGTTTAGTCATTTATAACAAGAAAAATAGCGACAATCAAAGTTAAAGGTATAGTTTAAACATATTTTTCTGACCTCAAACGTAACGGACTCTTGTATAATTTATAGTTGCCTGTTTGATGCTATAACACAACATCTTCAATTCTTCGTCACTAATTCGTCCTTAACGTCTCTGGAACTAATTAATCTCAAATAATCGATAATTTTTTTTTGAGAAAAAAATCGATGATTATGTATGAAATCCCTCGAGTATAATGTAAATCCAACAATATAATTGTTCCTTCCACGACAAATCCTATTCTGTATATCTGTAATAGTGATTATAGAAATATGAATGCAATCATACATCTAAAAATAGTTGTAGCCAAATCGAAAAGAAAGAATAAAGAAAGATAAACAAGGAAATCGTTGTTTGTTTCCACGAAATATATATCACTGGCTACGTGAATGCACAAACATCAAAACATATATAGTGAAGACTTTCTTAAATTTCTATTAAGTTTTACATTTGCTTATAACTAAAATAGGCATATAAATTTAGTTGTCATGAATCCTTGTATAAAACATTGACTCAGCGCTTAAGATATGCTATTTTTTTCTAGACGGTCGCTGAATAAGATATGTTATTTAAACTTGCAACTAGGTGTTTTGCCCGCACTTGCGGGCATAATTATCTTATGAATATTTTTTAGTTGATGTTTCATTAATTTAAAAATCAGCATAGTATATTATTATTTATGTTTTCAAAAAGTAAAAATCAAACATCAAATAATTATCAATGGCAAAACTCAAACATCATAAATATTTTAAAAAATATATTTCTATAAGTATTTTTCTTGATTTATATTTAATTATAATATTTATATCTTAATTTTAAATTTTATATTAGAAAAATATATTTTCAAGATAACAATATAATGCATAAGTTTATTTTCTGAAAATATAAATATAATATGATAATTTTTTTGACTATTTAATAATTTTATAAGATTATAGAGATTATGACATATAGCTAAAATTATCTAAAATCATTGAGAACTTAATGAATCAAAAAATTCACTTCTTAAATAATTTTGCTTGAGTGATAATTTATATTTAATTAATAATAGATTATTTTCTATTTTACTTTTAAATGGTATAATATAAAAATATATTTTCAGGATAACAACATAATACATAAGAATTACCATATTCTCTAAAAGTATAATATTATTAGTGTAAATTTATTCCAATTATAGAAAAACTACAACTTTTATATCTTAATTTTAAATTTCTAATAGAAAAATATATTTTTCAAGACAACAACTGAATACATAAAAATTATTTTATTTTCTAAGAATCTGATACTATTAGTATATTTTTTAAATATATAATAAATTATACATGAAATTATATAAATTTATAAATTATCAAAACTACCTAAAATCATGGAAAATATGACAAATCAGGAAACATCAAATTCCATTCTTAAATAATACTATAGATTTTTTACATTTTAATTTTAAATTTTAGCCGACAAAAAAATTTAAATTTTCTAATAAATTTTTTTTTTCAGGATAACAGCATGATACATAAGAATTCACTTATTTTCTAAAATATCATATTATTAATATACATTAGTTTTATATATATAATCAATAATAAACAAAATTATTGAAATTCTCATAAATGATCAAAATTACCTAGAATCATGGAGACACATCAACAAATTCACTTTTCAAATAATTGTTTTGATGATTTATATTTAATTATTAATAATATAATTTTTATATCTTAATTTTAAGTTCTATAATAGGAAAATATATATTCAACATAACAGCATAATCCATAATGATTATCTTATTTTAGAAATTATTAAATTATTTATATAAATTTGTTTTAATTATATTTAAATATTTTTAAGATAAATATAATAGTGTTTATATCTTAATTTAAAATTTAAGTTTTATATATAAAGTATATTTCAAGATAACAACATCATTCACAAGAATTATCTTATTTACTAAAAATATGATATATTTTAATTATATTAAAATATTAATGCAAATTCGTTTAAGATAAATATAATAGTGTTTATATCTTAATTTAAAATTTAAGTTTTACATATAAAATTATATTTCAAGATAACAACATAATTCACAAGAGATCTTATTTACTAAAAATATGATATATTCAATTTGTTTTATTTACAAATAAAATATATATAAATATTAAAAAATGATAAATAAACAAAATTACCTAAACTTATGGAGAACATGACAACTAAGCAAATTTACTTCTTAAATAATATATAATAAAAGTATATTTCAAGATAACAACATAATTCACAAGAATTATCTTATTTACTAAAAATATGATATATTCATATAGATTTGTTTTATTACAAATAAAATATATATAAATATTAAAATATGATAAATAAACAAAATTACCTAAACTTATGGAGAACATGACAACTAAGCAAATTTACTTCTTAAATAATAGTATAGATAAAAGGATGATACAAGTTACTTCAAGAAAAACAAAACAAAAAGATAACAAAATCTCAATTACTAATACATTGGACTTTTCATTTTTAAAACTAAAAAATAATTATACAATTATTATTTGTTAAACTACTACATAAAATAACATTTCATAATGTCACATCGACCACTATATAAAAGAAGAAGACACGATGCATTTACATCACAACACACAACAACAACAAACACACACAAAGATCAAACAAGAAACCAAGAAATGGCAACACGAGCCACAATACTTAATGTTCTCTTGCTAACATCCCTCCAACTCCTCCTAACATGTCACGTAACATTAGCCGCCGGAGGAAAATGGGATCTCCTCCTCTCCAACGTCGGAATCTCCGCTATGCACATGCAGCTCCTCCCCAACGGCCGTGTCGTGATGTTCGACCGAACCAACTTCGGTCCATCGAACATCTCTCTCCCCAACGGTAAATGCCGTGACAATCCACAGGACGCTGTCTCCAGAATAGACTGCACAGCTCACTCCATCGAATACAACGTTGCATCAAACAAGGTCCGTCCATTAACCGTACAGTCCAACACATGGTGCTCTTCCGGTTCTCTTAGACCGGACGGTGTTCTTGTCCAAACCGGTGGAGACCGGGACGGGGAGTTAAAAGCGAGAACCTTCACTCCTTGTGATAACGATGAGTGCGACTGGGTCGAGATTAACAACGGCTTAGCAAGGAGGAGATGGTACGCATCTAACCATATTCTTCCCAACGGTCAACAAATCGTTATAGGAGGCCAAGCACAATTCAACTACGAGTTCTTCCCCAAAACGACTTCTCCTAACGTTATAGCGTTGCCGTTTTTGGCCGAGACTAGTGATAGAGGCGAAGAGAATAATCTCTACCCTTATGTTTTTCTCAACACCGATGGGAATCTATTTATATTCGCTAACAACCGAGCGATACTATTCAACTATGTTAATAACACGGTGGTGAAAACTTATCCGACCATTCCTGGTGGTGATCCAAGGAGCTACCCTAGCACTGGCTCAGCCGTGTTACTACCGTTGAAGAATCTTGAAGCGGACAAGATCGACGCGGAAGTTCTAGTGTGTGGAGGTGCACCGAAAGGATCGTTCATAGCCGCGTTTAGAAGGAAAACGTTCGTGAAAGCGCTTGACACGTGTGCGAGGATCAAGATCAACGATGAGACTCCTCAATGGACGGTTGAGAAGATGCCACATGCGAGAGTCATGGGAGACATGACGCTTTTACCTAACGGAGAGGTTTTGCTTATCAACGGTGGTTCTGCTGGCTCAGCTGCATGGGAGCTTGGTCGTGAACCGGTTTTTGTACCGGACTTGTACCATCCCGAGAATCCGGTTAACTCGAGGTTTGAGTCGCTTAACCCGAGCACGATACCGAGAATGTACCACTCCACGGCGATTCTTCTACCTGATGGAAGAGTTCTTGTCGGAGGAAGTAACCCTCACGCGTTTTATGAATTCACCAATGTGCTTTTCCCGACAGAGTTGAGCTTGGAAGCTTTCTCGCCTGCTTACCTAGAACCGGAGTCTGCGAAACTCCGTCCTAAGATTGTGTCTCCTAAGTCACAGTCAACGATTGCGTATGGGACAAACTTGAAGGTGAAGTTTACGGTCGCTGGAAACGTTAAGGGTCCAATTAAAGTGACTATGGTGTTTCCTTCCTTCACGACACATTCGTTTTCGATGAACCAGAGGCTTTTGGTTTTGGACAATGTTAGAGTTAAGAGAATAGGTTCTGGTTTGCGTGGTTTGTTTGGTAAGTCGAAGGACTATGAGGTTCAAGTGAGGACTCCGAGATCGGCGATTATTGCACCGCCTGGTTATTATATGATGTTTGTGGTGAATGAAAACATTCCAAGCGAAGGTATTTGGGTAAGGTTACAGTGATTCATATTCATTGGCTTCATTCTTCTCTTCAAGTTGTGTATGTTTCTTTAATACAAAAACAGAACCATGACTTCTTAATTATTTGAAGACTTGTAAAGTTTACTTGGGTGAATTGTATCTTATGATTGGCACAAAAATTGTACTTCTTGGTTTAAGAAAAAAAAATGTATTTGTTGTTGGAAAAATGGCAAATCTCTAACTTATCACTTTTATAGTTTATCATAAAATAGCACTCAATAATTAAAATTCTAAAAATAGCACTAATTTGACCCAAAAAACTGAAATTATAATAAATTTTACTTCTTAAATACTAACCCTAAACTATAATTACTAAATTCTAAATTCAAATATAAAATATATTTTTTCTCTGACAAATGTTACCTTTAGATTTTCTTTTCATGCTAATTTTATCACAAATATGATTTACTGTTATTTAGAATTATTAATTATCTAATAAGAATGTGTGTTCTCGACGATTTATTATTAATTCACTTGATACTCTTTTTTATGTCTGGCCTTGGCCAGAAAAAAAAAACACTTTGTATATCATATTCTCATGGACTTATGGAAATTAAAGAATAGTATGTTAGAATAAATTGGCAATTCACATCGGATGTTAGACCGGAAGAGATTTATCTATATTTGATCCAACTATAACTTTTTTTGAGAAGTAACCAGCTAAAATAAATAATGAGGTTCAAATTCAAAACGGACAATATCATACTAGTGAGGGATTATATATCTGATGATAGACATTTGACATTAGTAGACCGTCTGGCCTTTAGTATGAACATCTGGTATTACTCTAATAAAACATATGGCATAGAAATGAATCTGGTCTGTCACAACAAATTGATATCAAAATTAACATGATTATTTATTTGAGGGAAATATTGTTAGAAAAAATTAACAATACAAACTCTACATAGGATACTAAACAGAAAAAGTCTAATATATATCTTTGATTTAACTGCATTTGGTATGAAGCTTTTTGTGGAATAACCAACGCAAAAATAAATAAATAAGGATTTGGATCCAAAACAAACAATATTATACTAAATGAGAAATTGGACATGTCACTCTATTAGACCGTCAAGCTTCCAACACAAACGTCATGTTTAGGATTGGGTTACTGGTCAAATGCGCCCCGTTGATCTGTCACCCCATGGATTTTAATTTTTTGTCAAAACAATTTGATCTGTACAACCTGTGAATAAAAAAAAAATTATATCCGCACCAGTTCCGTTAAATTTTGCGGGTAACCCGCGGGTTATATATTTTTTTAAAAAAAATAATTATTTAATTTATTTTTTATAAAAGAATAAAATAATATATTTATAATATATATATTTCTTCAAAAAAGTAATTATGATTATTTTTAAAAAATTTCATATTTTAAAATATATTTTTTTTACAGAATAACACTCTTTTTAACAAAAAAAATTATTAAAAAAATAAAAATTACGGGTAGACGGGTACCCGCGATTCAAAATCCGATAACCCGTATCCGTCCTTTATAAAAGACTCATAATCCATATTCACACCCACTAATCAACTTTTATCAAATTGTTTGATCCACACCCGCCTCACAACGGATCAAACAAGACGAGACCAGAGGAGTGATGAATCAGGTTCCCAGCCCTAATCCTGCTCTAACTCAAAATACACCTGGTCCTGTCATAACATAGTACATGAAAGAGATCAGAGGAGTACGTAGGATAAACGGAAAATTATATGTTCAGGGTATGGAAGTTGAATTAGTACAATGAACAGCTTCGAAAACTAAATCTTCTTATTTATTACTTCTTGATACATAATCTAATAATTACAGATTACAACTATGCATATGTACCTATGAATGATGTGATGACGCAAAAATAGGAGGCACAGTATTAGCAACGATAAAAAAGTATTGAGTCAATCAACCGCATTCATGAATAGAATGTCATTTGACAATCATTAGAGCACCCCCATTGAAGGTTTATGGGGGGAGTTCACACGGAAATCAAGAAAAAAAAATAATAAAATAATAAAAACTCATGAACCCCTCTCTCCTAAAGTTCACCGCGGTGAACCCCTCTCTCCTGAAGTTCAACACGTGGCGATTCGGGATTGGTCTAGATTTTTTTTTGTTTTTTTTTTAAAAAAAAAATCAAAAAGAAAACAAAATTTTTTTAATAATAAAAAAATGATTCAATGAACCCCAAGAGGGGGTTCATTGATGTAGATGCCCTTAGATTTGGTGATACGGAAATACGAACATTAATTCATAAATAATGTAAACATATACATGGCCAATATTATGTATGTAGTCTAGAAAAATGTATCAATATTGTATTTGTATGCACTATTAAAAATAAATGGCTAATTTTAAATATCAAAGTTATTTATAATTTAGATTAACTGTCTTAGAATAAGTATACAAAATGCATCTTTGCTAGAATAAGAAAATTTATCATATCATCATAATTAAATCTAATGATAAATTTAACTTTGCATCACTGTGAACTGAAGTATATATCTTTTTTTTTATTAACTTGGGATATCCAAATTAATTTTTAAGTAAAGGTAAAACCTACGAATAAACTCTCTTTTCGGATATGCAAATGAGTTCGAAAACATGAACATATATCCGGGTAGATATACATGAACAATATGACTTAATTTCACACCGCAGATGAATCGAATCTAAAACGTGTTAGCGTTGGCTCTTTCCCTTACCACTCAACCACATTATCCCAGACTGAAGTATATATCTTTACATGTAGCTTTTCACCTTGGAGAAAATTCCATGTATGTATGCATGAATGTTCTGTGTTTGTTGAAGTTATTTATTAGAAAACATGGTACGACCAGAATAATTAACGTGCAACGAACCGGGATAAACAGCCCCTGGGATGACTACAACGTAACAGACTCTGACTTGTATAATCTATTGTTGCATGTTTGATGTTGACACAGCATACCCATCATTAATTTGTCCTTGCAGCCTACCGATCAAATTAATTAGTATACGAATAATCGAAATAATATAGCAAGTCAACCAATGATAACACAAAATCCAATAATCAAATATGTTCGTTCCACGATATATATCATATATGATTGAAACACTATTTGAAACGAATCAAATTAGAACGATATTTGACATCGAAGCAAATAGAGAAGGAATATTCATCTAGCCATGAAAACATTGAAGTTGATGTTACCAAATAGATAAACATCTAAAGATTTGTTTTGTGTGAAGAAGTTATCATTTATACTCTTTAAAATATAATTAAAGCAGGAATTACACCGTTGGAACTAGATTAATTTTATGTGCATGGGTCTTTTGCTAAAAATTACCATGCGGTTGTTTACTTGTTTACCATGTTATTGTGTTATGTCATTTAGCGACAGTAAAATGGCTAGCATGCAACGAACTACAAGAAATATAAATTAACTTGACTTTGAAGTATCCCAAAAAATCTATAATTTTGTATCAAATCCCTCCAGGATAATGTAAATCCACTAGTCTAAAATTTTCCTTCCACGAAAAATCATATTCTGTATATCTGTAATAGTGATATAGGTGTATGAATGCAAACATGCATCCAAAAATAGTTGATGTCAAATCAAAATGAAAGAATAAATCAAGATAGTTAACGAAATATGTGTTCATTTCTTTGTTTCCACGTGAATGCACAAACATCAACACACATATAGTGAACATTTCCTGAAATTCCTATTAAGTTTTACTTTTGGTTTTTCTCAAAAAAGTTCTACTTTTGATTCTAACAAAAATAGGAAAATAAATTTAGTTGTCATAACTCATAACTAAGATATGTTTATTTAAATATATGGAGTGACTGTGAGAGGATGATATAAAGCAAATTGCACCCACTAACGTACACCACAAAAAAAAATTATTAACCAACCAAAAACACCCATTTTCTCTTTCCTTTTATTTTCCTATCTCTCTTTACCCTCTCTCTAAAATCTAATTTTACTTTTTACTTTTTTATTTATTATTTAACAAATAACCCCATGATACAAGTACCTCAAGAAAGTTGCTAAAATGTACCTCAAGAAAAACAAAAACAAAAAAGATAATGAAATCTCAATTAATAATACATCTGACTTTTCATTTTTTTCGGAACTAACAACTAATAGTTGTATTATTATTTGTTAGACTACTATACAGAATAACGTTGAATGATGTTCCAACTCCCGTCGACTACTATATAAACGAAGAAGCCACAAACCATTTACATCACAACACACAACAACAACAAACACACACAAAGATCAAACAAGAAACCAAGAAATGGCAACACGAGCCACAATACTTAATGTTCTCTTGCTAACATCCCTCCAACTCCTCCTAACATGTCACGTAACATTAGCCGCTGGAGGAAAATGGGATCTCCTCCTCCCCAACGTCGGAATCTCCGCTATGCACATGCAGCTCCTCCCCAACGACCGTGTCGTGATGTTCGATCGAACCAACTTCGGACCATCGAACATCTCTCTCCCCAACGGTAACTGCCGTAACAACCCACAAGACCCCGTCTCCAAAATAGACTGCACAGCTCACTCCATCGAATACAACGTTGCATCAAATAAGATCCGTCCGTTGACTGTTCAATCCAACACATGGTGCTCTTCTGGTTCTCTTAGACCGGACGGTGTTCTTGTCCAAACCGGTGGAGACCGGGACGGCGAGTTAAAAGCGAGAACATTCACTCCTTGTGATAACAATGAGTGCGACTGGGTGGAGATTAACAACGGCTTAGCAAGGAGGAGATGGTACGCCTCTAACCATATTCTTCCCAACGGTCAACAAATCGTTATAGGAGGCCAAGCACAATTCAACTACGAGTTCTTCCCCAAAACGACTTCTCCTAACGTTATAGCGTTACCGTTTTTGGCCGAGACTAGTGATAGAGGCGAAGAGAATAATCTCTACCCTTATGTTTTTCTCAACACCGATGGGTTTCTATTTATATTCGCTAACAACCGAGCGATACTACTAGACTATGTCAAAAACACGGTGGTGAAAACTTATCCGGCGATCCCCGGCGGTGATCCTAGGAGTTACCCTAGCACTGGCTCAGCCGTGTTACTACCGTTGAAGAATCTTGAAGCGGACAAGATCGACGCGGAAGTTCTAGTGTGTGGAGGTGCACCGAAAGGATCGTTCATAGCCGCGTTTAGAAGGAAAACGTTCGTGAAAGCGCTTGACACGTGTGCAAGGATCAAGATCAACGACGAGACTCCTCAATGGACGGTTGAGAAGATGCCACATGCGAGAGTCATGGGAGACATGACGCTTTTACCTAACGGAGATGTTTTGCTTATCAACGGTGGTTCTGCTGGCTCAGCTGCATGGGAGCTTGGTCGTGAGCCTGTTTTCGTACCGGACTTGTACCATCCCGAGAATCCGGTTAACTCGAGGTTTGAGTCGCTTAAACCAAATACTATACCGAGAATGTATCACTCCACTGCGATTCTTCTACGTGACGGGAGAGTTCTTGTCGGAGGAAGTAACCCTCACGGGTTTTATGAATTCACCAATGTGCTTTTCCCGACAGAGTTGAGCTTGGAAGCTTTCTCTCCGGCTTACCTAGAACCAGAGTTTGCGAAGCTTCGTCCGAAGATTTTGTCTCCTAAGTCACAGTCAACGATTACGTATGGGAAGAACTTGAAGGTGAAGTTTAAGGTCTCTGGAAAAGTCAAGGGTCCAATTAAAGTTACTATGGTGTTTCCATCGTTCACAACACATTCATTTTCGATGAACCAAAGGCTTTTGGTTTTGGACAATGTTAGAGTTAAGAGAACAAGTTCTATATTTGGTGCTTTGTTTGGTAAGTCGAATAACTATGAGGTTCAAGTGAGGACTCCAAGATCGGCGAATATTGCACCTCCTGGTTATTATATGATGTTTGTGGTGAATGAAAACGTACCAAGTGAAGGTATTTGGGTAAGGTTACAATAATTCATATTCGTTGCCTTTGTTATTCTTTTCAAGTGTTTATTTGTTTCTACTACAAGAAAGGTTAAGGAAGTCTTCTTAATTATTCGAAGACTTGTAAAGTTTATTTGAGTGATTTGTATCTGTTGATTGACAAAATTTGTAATAAGAATGTGTGTTCTCGACTCGATGATAATCAATTCATTGGATACTCTAATTTCATGTCTGGCCATTGGTTAAGAATTTTGTTTTCCACTGTATATCACACTCTCATTGGCGTATAATAATTTTAAGACTAGTGCAACAAGGAGTACAATGATAAACAGGTATTTGAGTGTTTAATAATTTTTGACTCAATTACATGAAAGCACGTTCTTGATTTATTATAAACACCAGCTAAATAATGAATTAGATAAGAAGACGATTAGGCAATGGATGATTAGATATAACGAGGTTGGCTAATTGATCCGATTTATTAATGTCAACATGAATCAACTCCAGGTAATAAAAAGGGATTTTAAAAGATGGTGTTATTGAATTATGATTCGAATGGAGTAGAATTGACTGGAACCCGAACTGAAGTTTCCAAGATTCGAATGGTTTTTCAGTATAATGTACTGTCTTTTTTACAAAGTAAACTGTGAAAGTACAAAAAGATCATCAGCAAAATAGGTTTTATTATGGAATGAGTTTGATGTCACCATGTCAGCATATAATAAAACAAAAAATATTATTTCAGAAAATACAGAAATATGTTTTTATTCCTTACTTAGGAAATAAACTTTCGTATCTTCATAATCTTTCCCAACAGAGACAAACGTTACACAAAAGCAAAAGTAGGAAGAAAAATATAACGAATTTTATAATAATGATATATATTCTTGGTAAATGCAGATCTCAAAATTAATCGTTATTTTATTTAATTCCTCCTCCTCCTACTTTATCTTCACCCTTTTTTTTTTTTACTTCTTTCGTAGTTCATCTGTACTTTCAATCTCTTTAGGGTTTCTGAATCTGTCTCCCCCCATTTACATTCAACCCTTCTCGTCTCTCCACGATCCTCCCTCCATAACACTAACCGTTACTTTCCCGCCACTTTCAAAGACTCAACAACCCCATTCTCTGGATCCGTTTCCAATTTTCAAAAAATAGTTCAAACCCTTTTTTTCTGATTTGATAATGGCAGCGATGAATTTAACGACGGAGAAGAATAAGGAAGAGAGCTCTGAGGGGGAGAAGGGTGGTGAGCTTTTGTTCTGTGGAGCTACTTCATGGGATGTCGTTGGACGACGCAAAGGTGTTGAAGGCAACTTGCTTTCTCCCACAAGGTTAAGACCTCTCCTTGGTGTCAACATTTGTTTCGTTGCTTCTGGTTGCGGTAAGAAACTTTCTTTTCTCCTTTGATGGGTTCTGTTTTATTTTTTAGATCTGTAGTTGTTAAAGCTTGTACAAAGGTGGTTGATACTTTATCTGTGTAAATGTGTTTTGTTTAGCTTCGTGTCATTGTGTGGCGTTGGATGTTGAAGGTCGTTGTTACACTTGGGGACGCAATGAGGTAATGCTCTGGTTTTGTTTCTCTTGTTTATGTAAGGTTGTCTGATTTGATGTGTGTTTCAGAAAGGTCAATTAGGTCATGGTGATATGATCCAACGTGACAGGCCAACGGTTGTGTCTGGACTCTTTAAGTGAGTTTTTGTTTCCTTGTTAGTGGTATAAGTGTTGTGTCTGGACTCTCTAAGTGAGTTCTGTTTCTTTGTTCTGTTTTATGTTGAAGGCACAAGATTGTGAAGGCGGGAGCAGGGAGGAACCATACGGTTGTTGTTAGTGATGAAGGCAGGTCTTTTGCTTTTGGATGGAATAAGCATGGGCAGTTGGGTTTAGGCACTGCCAAAAACGGTATTGCAAATCTCTGATTGCTTTGAAATCTGTGTTACCGTTAGATGATGTGTGAAGATGAGTATCTTTCTTGTGCAGGTTTTGTTCCTGTAGAAGTTGAGTCGTCGCCACTTCCATGTGTTGTGTCTGAGGAGGTCACGAGTATTGCTTGTGGGGCTGATTTCACTGTGTGGTTATCTTCTACTGAAGGAGCTTCTATACTGTATGGTTTCTTAGTCTTTGGTCCTTGTTCTGTTTTTTTTTTTTTTTTTTTTTTTGCCTTTAATGTCTTTGCTTAGTTTTAGAGGGTTTGTTTGTTTATAGGACTGCGGGACTCCCACAATATGGTCAACTTGGTCATGGGACTGATAATGAGGTAAATTCATTTCATGATTCAAATCTTCTGATCAGTGCTTTCTTAGAACTATTATCTTTTAATTGTAGCATATTTTCATGATTGGTCTGAAACTTCCGAACAAGCTTATGAGCTCTTGTATCTTCTCATGTTAATATTTTATCTCTCTGATTTGAATGTCTCTGTCTCTTACTCTATAACATTGTTCCTGTGCTTTTTCAGTTCAATATGAAGGATGGCTCAGTTAAACTCGCCTATGAAGCCCAGCCACGTCCTAAAGCCATTGCTTCTCTTGCTGGGGAAACTATTGTCAAAGTTGCATGTGGAGCAAATCATACAGGTAGGACTGTAATTCTATCAATCTTTGCCTTTCAAGAAAGCTAACTTTAAATTCTAAAATTTTACAAATTTCTCTTATTCAGTGGCTGTCGATAAGAATGGGTTTGTTTACACGTAAGTAGCTTCTAGATTCAAAAATCTAATCAGTTTATACATATACACTTTCGATATATATGTCTAATACATAGATTTTTAATCTTGAAACGTATTGCAGATGGGGTTTTGGTGGATATGGAAGGTTGGTACCTTTAGCCCATTTGTGAGTTTTATAATTTTGAAGACTGGTTTAAGATGTTGGTTGGTTGTGAATTGCAATGCAGGCTTGGACATAGGGAGCAGAAAGATGAATGGTCTCCTCGCCGGATTGATGTGTTTCAGAGGCATAATGTTTTGCCTCCTAATGCCATTGTTTCCGCTGGCTCTGCAAACTCTGCTTGTACTGCTGGTAAGTGACTTTAACCTGAACTCTCTCTTTACCTCTTGTGTCAGTTTTTAGGTTCTGATATATTAAGTTGAATTGAAACTCTTCTGATTGGTTAGGTGGAGGACAGTTATATATGTGGGGGAAGATTAAGAACAATGGTGATGATTGGATGTACCCTAAACCTATGATGGATCTAAGGTTTGTCTACAACTCAAGATTGCTATATTGCTTTCTGATGATTGATTTTAACGTTTTATGATTCCTTTTTCAGTGGTTGGAACTTGCGATGGATGGACTCAGGAAGCATGCATCATTTTGTTGGTGCGGATAGTTCTTGCATAAGCTGGGGTCATGCTCAGTATGGTGAACTTGGTTATGGCCCCCACGGTCAAAAGTAATGCCACATTATATTTTAACTAAACTATAGTTTTAAGCACCACGTGTGACTATCACTGAACACCCTACTTGTTCTTCTTCGTTTCAGATCTTCTGCAGCGCCTAAGAAGGTGGATATACTCGAGGGAATGCATGTAATGGGGTGAGAGTCTTCAAGAGTTTACTGCAGAGATGATAAATTGGAACTTTTTAAAAAAATCCGTTGTGTATGTTTTCTGCAGTGTGGCATGCGGTTTTTGCCACTCTATGGTGATAGTTGACAGAACAGAAGATATCGCTGATCGTCTTGAGCAGGTAAGAAAAGAAACTGAACCATTTTTTCTCTGATTAATCACTCGTCTGATTAAACTGAACCACTCTATGCGTCTTGCAGCTCGAGATCTATGACGGGAAAGGATCATTAGAAGGTATAATCACATTAAACTTATTATAACCTATGGACTTCTAATCATTTCCTGATGTGTTTTCTTTGTTTTGACTTTTGAAAAGAGACTGTAGAACCCAAAGAAGAAACTGTGGTGGTAACAAAGCAACAACCTGCTAAAAGAAGTGCTACTAAAAAGAGGAAAGCGTCAAAAGCTTCTTCTGACTCTGAACAAGACAGTGACGAAGAAAACAGCGACAAGGAGAAGGAAGCTGCTCAAGGCAGTGACAGTGACTATAGTGAAGATGGAGAAGAAGCCAATGGCAAGAAACAGAGCACTCGTGGCAGAGGACGTGGCCGTGGAGGACGTGGTCGCGGCGGCCGCGCTGGTAATGGAAAAGCTTCTCCGGTGAAAACCGGTGGGAGGAGAGGAAGACCACGTAAGTCTTAGAAAAAACTACTTTGACTCCGACTTGTCTCGATGTGGTTTTTCTTTTTAACAGTTTTTTGTTTTTGTTTTTTTCTAATACAATGAGAGGCTGAGGAACAATTTTTTATCAGACATTTGTTTAGGCTGAGAACTTTGTATCGGCTTTTGTATTCTGATGTAAACGAGACATGGAATGATTTATTTATCTAGAGACAACATTTTACGTTATGACAGTTTTCAGAACTCAATTGATCCTCGACTGGTCTCAGGTCTGATGGAAACCTTGTAAGATTATATATATAGATGTCAAACAAAGCAGCAACTCTTTCTTCTGAAGATGTAGTGTGTTAGGTGAAGAAGGCAAAACAGATATAAGATTCATCAGAGGCTTGACACTAAAAAGGATAAGCTGCTCTGAAGCCATGTTTGGGAATGATGCATAAGGCATAAATAAGCCCGTCTGTAGAATCAGATACACGGATAAAGAGGCCGTTTGATCAAGCTAGCATCAATATAATAAGATTTTTACGGTTTAAATTTGGAATCTGTATGAGTTTTTGCTTGTGATCAAGACCTGGTCTTCAGGAAAGAGACGTTTCCATCAAGACACTCATTGCCTATTGTTTTGTTTTTTACCGACATGATTTCTTGACTAGTATTTGATCTTTAAGACGACAAATATTTTTAGTTTCAGACTGTCTTAACTATTGATTCAATCATTCATCTCTACTACATAACATTAAGATAGTTGCAGGTTTCAAATGCTTACAACAGGATGCTTTTCCTCTACCGGAGATAATTATTTATACTGCTACATTTATGAAATAGAAGTCTTGAGGTCGTTTATGCATGCGCTGTTCAGTAGCTTCATCCCTTCTTCACTCATCTGCTGAACTTCTGTTGGCGACAGTATCCTTATGCACTTTACACATCCCACAAACTCTCTGCACCAGTTCATGTAGTTATGTAAGGAAAACTATAATAATACAGAAACTGCAGATAGCCTAATGGACTAGTAGGAAAGTGAGAGAGGGAGACTTACTCCCATGGATCATCTCCTACAAGCAGAACATCACTCTCATAATCAACATACACAAGCTTCCACCCTGAGCTTTGTGGACGTGTGAGTAATCCTTCAAGTCCAAACATGCACTCAATTGCAGATTTCAGCTCTTTGTAGTCTCTGAAGCTTGTGACATCAATTGACCTCCCCACTGATCCTGTCTTTTGAACCTACAGAACCAACGTTCCATGTCAGAAAATGTATTCTTAATGATAGGAACTAAAGATGGTCTTTGTTTACCTTAGTGTAGGTTCTGACGCGAGGCGTTGCAAGCTTCTGCCATGAGCCTTTGCTGTTCTGCAGCAGACTACTATCATCAAAGTCAACGTTGCTTGAAGATGTACCAGTTCCTCCAGAGTTATCTTGGCGAGAGAAGGGCTTTGAGTCTGCAAAGCTAGCAGACGTGATCTGTGATTGGACATCTTGAGCGAAGCTATTGTTGTTTCCGACCAAACATTCAGTAGGGTGAGTCTGGAAATCGGTTTCTTTGATGGCAGAGAAGTCATCAAGAAGTGTGTTTGAGAGTGGAGGATCTAGAATGTTGCTGTTTGTGGTATTACCATAAAGGTCCTGCTGCATCAAGGGACTAAACTGGTCAAACTTTAAACCGTTAAGCTGAGTGTCCCACACATCATGAAAAAGCGTTGAGTTTGCTGAATCAGGTAACACAACAGCTGAAGAATCCTTGTATGATCCGGCAAGAGACTGGAAGGAAGAGACTTGTGATGTCAGCTCTTCAGTTTCCAGGAATGAGAATCCATTTGTTGGTGGGTATATCTGTTGACTTATATCAGGACATTGATCAGCTTGTAAAGGAGACAATGCCCCAGTTTTCTGGATCAACTCGTTAACCTTTTCCTCATTACACACTTGGCTAGCCTGTTCCATTGTCTGCTGCTCATTACCATGACTGACTCTCCCAGAGCTGCAACCAGAAAGTGTAGGTTTTTCAGATTTTGCTGGAGCATTCATACACTGTGACAGATTCTGTTCTTGACCACTCGTATTGGAAGCAGATGGGTTCATTGTTAGCTTGCTTTCTTGCTGCACCATTGGTTGTTGCATCTTCATATCTCCTAGTAGACCTCCCTGCCCCATGAAAACATTCTGCTGCATCTCAGACATGAAAGATGTAGTTGCATTTTGGTTGTTGTGAGGTCTCATCATCATTCTCATAAGCTGCTCTGAAGCCATATTTGGGAATGCTGCATAAGGCGTAATCCCATTTGTAGAATCAGAAACACGGATAAGAGGCCGTTTGATCAAGCTACCCCATTCAGTTTCACCAGCTGCACATTTCAAAAACAGTTACTGATGCTGCAAAAAACAGATGAAACAGACCACAAAATGTAACTTACAAAAGTAAGATGGATGGAGCTGGCGTTTGAGTCCTGAGGTCAGAGAAGGAAAGATGAAGAGACTCTCAGGTGTTTCAATATCCCATGGACTGACTCTAGTCGGCTTATCGTTACATCCAGGCTCATCCCATTCAACTTGAAGGTTACGCCACTTAGAACCAGGCCATCTTAATGGATCCAAATCACTGATTCCAACAATGGTTCCCATGTATCTACACATACACATCCAAGAATGCAAAAAAAAAAAATAAACAACCAAGTTTGTTATGGTAAGAAACAGAGAGATTGTGGTTAGTGAATCACTTACCTACGTTTCCCTGAATCCTCAGTTTCAAACATCATTCCAAACCTCATACTAACTGAGAGCTGAGAACCACATATAGCCTTACGGTACTTAGCTAGAGGGATCACAAACTCTGCTGGACAAGCTCTGAAAAAAATAAACACCATAAGGTCTTGTTTAGTCATGTGAGAAGATATTTGAGAATAGTAGCTTTAGAGCTGACCTTGGATTATAGAATATCAAGAAAGGAGTGCGGTTTGCAGTTGCATGAGCCGCAGCAGCAAGAACACCGATGTGCATACTGTCTGCTGAGAGAACTGATGAAGGAAGTGCTGTTTGTTGGCGATTAGCTCGCCTCACACCAACCATCAGTTGTGACTTCTCATCCCTTTAAACACGTTTAAGTAAAATGGTTAGTAACATATTCTTACAGTATGTGAGAATCATAAACTGGCTTTTACAGATTATTCACCTGATGAACAAAACAGAATCTCCAGCTCTCAATCTCTTTGAGCCAACAAACAAGCTCCATCCTGTTGTAAGGAGATGTCTCTTTGGTTGTCCTGAGAATGCAAGCAAGAATTATGCTCAATATCAACTGAATCTATACAGAGAGAGCTGTAGAGAAATATATTAGTTTTACCGCGGTATATATGGCGAAATGTCCAAGTATTCTCGTGCAGATCACGGACAACAAGCTCCTGAGTAGGCGGCTGTGCTGTATAGTCCTGTAATGTATATACATAATATAAGCAGCAGTTGAAGGCAAAAGTAAAAATGCTTCTTCTGAGAGAAAAGAGAGACTCACCAACGGTGGAAATAGCTTCTCTGCAGCCCTACGTGGGACAGAGAAACCTCCATGTGTACTTGTATCACTCGCAGTAAGTGTTTTGCAGAAAAACTCAGCTGGGTGCTTGCTTCCTCTTAGTAGTCCAAAGTCTGGTACAGGGAACACATCTCTCTCCTGATACACAAACCGTCTTAAGACTCATTCATTTATGGAGATGAGTTATCATAGTAAACAAATGGAAGTCCAAGAACTTAAACTTACAGAGTGAACAGGTTGTAGACTCATCTGAGCATAGATTTCATCACTGTCTTTGTCTGCCTATCAAAATGAAACAAAACCATTGTCAAGAGAAATCAGAACTAGGTTCAATAAGATTACAAAAGTAAAAATGAAAACAGGCATACATGAAGTGTAACATTATGGACTTGGCACATCAACTGAGATGGAAGATTTGGGTAATTAGGAACTTGAGTTGTTGCTGATCTTCTGGTTGATACAGCAACCTAAACAAAAAAAAAAAAATGAACGGAAGAGTCAAACCTTTGAACAAGAGCTTACAAGATCAAGAGAGATACAATATGTGTCTACAAATCCTAAAGACACAAGTGTTTACCTGCTCGCTGTGACCTTGTGGGAAGTAATACACTAAGCTCCCAACTTGAGGGAGACTAACCAAAGGGCCTGCACAAGCGTGCCATAGCTCCGAGTTTATTACCGGCTTTCTAGAACCTGAACATGTTAAAAAACCCAAAAATTTTAGGACAAGTTAACAAGATTTCAATATGTCATTGCCTAAATTTTGAAACTTTTTTCTTAGTTAATTTGGCTTGACAAGACCCACAAACAAAGTGTTGCAAGGCCTTTAAGAAACAAAAGTTGCAAAGAGACTTTCAGTCAAAATCTTTAGGAAGAAAGAAGATGAAACCTGACTGGTCCTTCAACAGCTTCATCTCTTCAAGCAGAGTAGACTGAGAAGTTGTTGTTGTTCCTCCATTAACCAAACCATTTGTTTTCATCTTGTCCTCAACAGAAGCCAGTGAAGTCATCATGTAGAGTTTTTTTCTTTTTTTTTTTTCTTATGTTCTGTTTTGTCTCTCCCACACTCAACAGTAAGCCTTAAGTGAGACTCAGATTTTATTTTCTTATTCTTTACAAACTCTTCATTATATTTTTTTTTGACACAAGAAGAGACAAAGAGCCCTATTGAGAGCAAAACAGGATAGAAGATAAATCAAGAAACCAGACGAACTAAAGACAAACCCATTTCATGGAATCTGGTTTTATTTTGGTTAAAGACAAACTCCAAATTCAAAGGACAAAACCCTTACACATGACAAAAACAGAACAGAAGAGAGATTAAAGAACATACTAAAGGGACTACACACAGACAAGCATGTCTCTCTTGTGGGCCTCTTGCCTCTTTCTCTCTCTCTCTCTTCTTTTCTCAGAACAAATTAGACCCTTCAGTGAAGAAGAGAAACCAAAGTTGCCATCATGAAACAACAGTTTCTTTCTTTTGTTTCCAGATGCAAACAAGAACAAGAAAATCTTGAGAGAGAGACAAAAAAGCTTTCTTTCTTTTTTTTATTTCTCTGAAAAAGCCCACATTTTTCTTCTCTCTCTCTCTCTAGATGTATATAAGTATAAGTATGTATAGTTGTTGTTTTTTTTTGCTTGGAAATGGGAAAGAGTGTGCATGCTCTTATCCTGCGCTTAAACTTTCTGTATATGGCGATGCCGTTGCAGCTTTAGACTCTCCAAACGAATAATATTAATAGTTTATTTTTACTCACATTAATTAAGATATCTTTGATCCTATTGAAGTATATACATTTATTTATGTTTCATCAGTTTACGTCAAAAAAATAATAAAGTAGAGTAGTGAGCACACGTAATCTCTGATACGCACAGAAACGTAGTTGTTTGTACAAGTACTTTTAATGCTTATGTAATAAGGCAGATAGTAGAGCTTAAAATAAGTACCATGAGTGACAATTAATATATTGTAATGTAAAATGCATACATATTTACAAAATTGAATGGTATTTTCTTCCAAAAGTGTTTTGCTTTTTCAACAGCTTTGGTTTGATATCTGTAACCTGAATTTATATGTGCAATTAAGCCAAAAATGAAGATTTGCTTAGCTTTATGACAAATAATATATACTTTTACAAAAAGTTTTTTTTTTCTCATGCTGATGTTTGGAAAAGGGAGCTTGAGTGGTAAGACTTTGGAAGATTTTAGAGAAGTGCATATGGTAGAAGAGAATGTCAAAGTAGCGTATATTAGCATGATGCCTAAGAGCTGTTTAAGAGAGGAAGTGTATCTTGCAACCTTTTGAGCTGGTGCTCTTTTTTCTTTCCAAGTTATGACTCAAACATGTCTTCTTTCTGTTAGAAAAATATATACGATTACTATAGTATTTGATAGTATCTATTAGTATTATGTGCTAAGAGTCTAACACAATCTCCACATAAAATTGAATTCTTGTATTAGCGCTGAAATGGACCTTTAAAATTATTTTCATGATAAGGGAATATCTTGGTTGTGTACATGTATCAACATATACTTTTCTTTTGGTAAACTATGCTATGTATCAACATATACATTGTCTCGTTAATATATAATAATCCTAAAACACATGTGTAATTGTGTGTGACTGTGCAAAGTGTATATAGTGTGTACTTAATACTACACATCTTTAGACTTTTTGGTCACTTATACATATCTGTTTTGACTTTTCTTTTGGTTTTTCTGCGACGAAATAATTGACATGTAGTCATTAAGTTAGATTGTGTGATATGTTATGAAACGATATCTTCTTTTTCGTTAAAGCATGATTCAAAATGATCTCGCTTTTTCATATCATTAATTTTACTAGTTTAAAAATATATATATGAAAATTGAGCACGCATCATCTTCTGATTTTTATTTAAATTTTAATACAGATTATCAAAGATTAGAGAGGACAAAATAAAACGTACTATACACAGTCTATACTTCAGTATCTCTTGCTAACAGCAAAAAAAAATACATCATATCATATAGTAACAAATGTTTGTTATCATAATACAAAAAAAAAAAAAAAAAAAAAAAAAAAAAAAAAAA